>KK119097.1:222907-241755 GCA_000611955.2 Stegodyphus mimosarum
GCTGAAAGATCTTATTTGCAGTTAGAAAGACAGACACCATGTAAGGGTGAAAATGATTCACAGTTGTATTCAGACAGTCCACAGTTTTCATTGTCTGTTCAGCAACATATAAGGGTTCCAGAGTCAGCCAAGAGAATGCTTTCAAAATTAATACTGCCACTACCAGCCTATGTATGACGTGCTGTACAAAGCGGGTGACAACTGTTCACCTGGAAGGTAGCGTACCATGACACAACCGCCAATATGATGAATGAGAAATAACTATTCATCCGACCAAGCAACTGTTTTCAACTTATCCATGGTCCAGTCTCGATGCTATAACGTAACCTGTGACATCACACTTATTTATAATTAGCACTAAATTGTACTGTTTGGTGACACTTTTTGTTTGTCAAAAATGGATAACAGAAAAATACGTAAATACCGAGAATTCTATTCAAACGCCAAAGATATTATTAATTAGAAAAATAACTTTCTGAATTATCATACAAAAACAAGAGCTGTGAAAAATATTCTTTATCATCCTATTAAACTGCTGATCTAAATTAGTTTCATAACAGAAGGATTTTTATAATATTTATTATTCTACTTCAAACAGAAAATGAACATTTTTTAATATATTACTTAAAACCCAAGTTAAAATATTATCCAAGCAGGTCTTATAGAACATACCTAGATGCATCTTTTCTCTGAGTGGCTCAACATTATATATTCTCATGCCATTGTCCATTGCACAAGAAAAACAACCTATGAAAAAGAAAGAAATCTTTAAAATTATTTATTTAAATTAATTTATATACATCTACCATCTTCACAATCTCCCCCTTTCTTTTTTTGACATTACTTAAAAAAAGTGAAAAAAGAGGATAAACATGGCCAAAACTGCAGATAAATAAATAAAAATCATAGGCTTTTATTGGTATTTGTTAACAAAATTAATATAACCTATATATATATATATATTCATTATATATATTATATAATGAAAGTAATTAAAAGTAAATTAATAAGCCCAAGACTTGCACTAAAGCTGCAAAGTAATAAAGCAATAATTCACTATATAAAAAGAAAACTCTCCTTATTACATCTCCAAGCAACGGAAATTCAATTTAAAAACATTATTGAAAAGGCATTTTTCAGGATTTAAAAAAAATTATAGAATTTTCGGTCCTCCTTGCTTTAAACACAGTTAAGGAAAAACTAAATATATAAAAAGTTGACTTTTAATTTTGGCATTTTTACGATTTAGTTTTTCCTTAACTGTGTTTAAAGCAAGGAGGACTGAAAATTCTATAAATTTTTTTAAATTCTGAAAAATGCCTTTTCAATAATGTTTTTAAATTGAATTTCTGTTGCTTGGAGATATAATAAGGAGAGTTTTCTTTATATATATATAAAAGGAGTGTGAAATATCAGATTAAGGTCAGTTTAACATCATTCATCTTTCTTTTATGGCTGTTTGATTACTTCATAATTATTTAATTAAATCGTGAAAGACAATATGAGGAAATACCCATTTTGCAGAAAATAATTAGTGTCAAATATGGTCCAAATGACAGAATTACTACCTTACACTCTCAATGCTTATGCTCAAGACTCGATTGAGATTATTACAGGCCCTAAACACTCAAGAGATTTGTGCCCACACATAATTTATAATAGGTACTGTTCTGTTATTGAGATCAGGGTCATTGCCAAATATTTTGCTAAACTCAAACTGATTCACACAAAGTCTGCCTTTTCAAACTCGGCAATAAGAATACGAATTCTAAAGCTGTAAGGGTCACTTATGTTTTTATTGTTATTGTATTTACCATGGATGTGAAAATCTGGGACTTTTCTAATGATGAAATATTTTTCATACAATTTCTTTAGAAATGAAGAATTATTCACTCTGGAAGAAAGTGCAAGCAAAACTATACAAATGAAGCTGTACTTTAATTTGAAGGATGCACCGAAAAGGAGATGTGAAGTTATGACATGAAAAGACAAAAAAAGTTATATTCTGAAAATTGTTTTGAAGGATTTAAAATCAGTTACTTTAACAGCAGCTCATTCCTTTATGAATTCCATCAGTATCACAGATATGAATCAATATGAAGTTATTGAAGAAAATACTATAATGTATTCAGACTGTTGGAAAGGGTTATAACACTGAAGAATTAATAGAGATTTAAACATTTCTATGTTAACCATAAATATAATTTTATCGATCCTGATATCGGTTGTCATACCCAAACTATTGAAAGGTTATAGGACAATGCCAAATGGTGAAATAAATATCAATGTGGCACTGAATCACAACCAATCAGATTTTTATTTAATTGAGTTTATGTAGCGGCAAAAGTGTTCTAAAATGCAAATGTTTTCAGACATTTAAAATGACATCATCCACAGTTTCATGCCTCTGCGTTAATCCTAACTTACTAACCGAAAATCTTCCCCTTCAATTCTTTACCAAGTTGTTTAATTTATATTAAAAATTTACAATTTTACGAATATCTGTTACATTATCCCCCTGGTATCGTAAACATTTTTGGCAGTTATTTTTATGTTTCGAATTTTTCATCAGATCGTCAGCTTTTGGTAACAACTGAATCCAGTCCTGATAACATAACAGTACCTCATAATATAATGCCTGTCCCCCGCTCAATTTCATAACTTTAGAATGCTCTATGAGCAATAAATAAATCTGCGAATTCCAGTTACTTTTTCTATTCTCTTTAAATTAGTATGCTAGTACTTTTTCACATTTAAATATTGCCTTTCTGTATTCCAAGATACAGACTAATTAAGACCTGAACTTCTTAATATCAGAGCAAATTTTGACAAATTTTGAAGTAAGTATCTAAAAAATATGTTGCATCGCAAAAGGAAAGTTATGTATATATAACAAATCTAAAAATAATGCAAAGAATGTTTGCTGTTCTCTTTCTCTTTTTCCAAACATTCCAGCCAGATTAAACAATTTTTTAACAATTATTAAGTTCTGACTAAGCACTAGTACAATTTAGTCGCCACATTTTATCACCAATTTGTAAACCTCACAGTGCGCTGCTGTTTCTTTAAAGTAACAAATAACATACACACTAACAATTTTATATAACAGCCAATCTAGAAATACGTTTCCTATCATGCCCATTCTCTATAAAATATATTACAAATACAGTAGAAGTCCAGAAATCCGCAATGCTTGGGACCAGAGGTTGTGCGGATTTTAGGACAGAAAAGCTAAATAAATTATAATATTCAGACTAAAAGTGCTAAATAAATAAGGCATATTAGATACATTTACTTGAATTATTATGTACAATAATATACATTATTTTATTATATGCTTTAAATTGTTATATATATATTTATTGTATTATTCATTTATATTAGTGATTACAGGAATATTTTAAAGCATTAAGGACATATGCAATAGAGATGTGTAAAAATAAGGGATACTAAAAAAGCATAAAATGTTGCATTTTTTTTATTTGTTTCAAACATTTTTCTATAGAGGTTTCAGGTACTCCAGAGTACTTTTTTCTTTTTTTTTTGTAAATTCTACAGGGTTATAATCTCTTGCTCTGTGACACAGCTTTGTTGTTCTAAATGTTTTAGGTATTTTTCACCATGTTCCAAACCCTCATTAAAAGATATTTTCTCACTCCTATCAAATTCATTATCTGTGTCGGTGTCGGAATCGTTTTCTTGCCGTGGCGACTTCAAAACAGAGCCAATGATTTCATCATCGGTTATCTGATATGGCAGTGTTGACTCGCTCATCTGAACACATCATCTACACTAAAAACCTCTTCTGGACTAAGATCTTTTTTCTGCCACTAACGCAGAATCATTATTATTCGGTAATTATGACTTCATTATTGGATAAATATTTTTTCTTCGGTATTTCATTCTCCATTCTGCGGTTTCTGGAACCTATAAATTCAATGTTTATATTTTGAGAGGCAGTGCAGATTTCAGGAGTTGGTAGATTTCAGGTCAGCGGATTTTTGGTATTTGACTGTATTATACAACCATTTCTCAATTAACAATAAGTGATATACAGTAACACTCATCATAAAAAATCTCACATGGACACATCACTTCCTCATATGTCTTTAAATTATGCATATTTTTTTCCCGCACTTCATTAGATATATATTTTTTAATTCAATCAGTTCAGAACTCACTCTTCAATGGGGCAAAAATACATAAAAACTTGAAACATTTTCAAACAAAGCAAGAGTTTAAAATGTAAACAAACGAGGGCTTCATTAGGCCCTTAAACAACTTTTGAATTATTGATAATTCTACAACTGTTCCGTGCAGATTAACTAACAGCATAAAACTTTAACCAGAATACAAGAACAATGTAATTCAGTCATTTTTAAAGCAAAAAATGCACAATAAGCATAAAAAACTGAGCTCACCCAGCCAAGTAACAGAGCCATATATGTATGTATGTATATATATATAATTTCAATGCAATAGACAGCAACCAAAAAGGGAGGTACATAACTACATGTCATAGCAGACCCATGTACAAAATTTCAACATTTTGAAGCTACTCCTTTTTGAGTTATATGTGTGATACATACATAAGTATATACAGATGTCATGAAAAATTCTCTTCTAAATCCATTTTACAATCAGTTTTGGGAAAAGAGAGTTCTTTATTCTTGCGACACATAAAAAAAAATTACAACATTGTCCATATGTATAGATGTTACACACAAACACAAAAAAAAAAGTTCAAATAGATCGGAGAGTGGTCAAAATGGATATTTTCAATGAAATATGGTATCCAAAACTTTTCTAGATGTCAATACATCCTTTACTTTGTATAAGGAAGTAAATTCTCATTGTACGTTTTACAAGAATAAAGGTTTTGTGTGTTGTCTTTCTTACTTTCACAATAGTATTCTAGGTTGATTCATAGAAACTTTCAGTAGTGATTTTACTTAAATCTTAATTTTTATTATGTATCTGCTGTAATTTATTTTAATTTTTGAGACGATTTGTCACACAAAACTTGTCCAAAATATGAAAAATTTATGTGGGAAAGTTTGCACCTGATTAAAATGTAAACAAAATGCACTGATAAATTATGATAAAGGGGAGGTAAATCCATTGACAAGTGAAGAACAATCTAAATCAAAGAAATCTCTAATATTCTTGGACAAAAATATATTTTTGCAAATATTAAAGAAATTTAAGCTAGGTGAAACGGCATGGAAGCAGTGTTCCCAGATCGTACGATTTTTCACAAATTTGCAACTTTTGACAAACTTGTGGTACTAAATTTTAGTATTTGCAATTTTGCGACATACATCATTTTCTTATGCTACTTTTTGCGACTTAAAAGATTTTTTTAATATATCGTAAAATACTTTTATGTGAAAATAATGTGGCAATTAAAAATAATTTATATTAAAAAGCAGTTTATTTAGGCTTAAGTTGGCAATCTTCTTTAGTTGTGGGCTTTCCTTTTCAAGGCTGCACAGCCTGATGCCAGTATAACGAGAAAGTGGTTAGGGAAGTGAATGCTTCAGGACCTCTCAGCACCCTTCCTCATCCCCATGTGTTTTAAGTCAATTCTCCCCACCAGTTCTACGGTGATAATGAATTTCTGAAATTTCTAAAGAGCTTGTAGCCATAGAATTTGCCATATATTGGGTACCCAAACAGAGAAAGAAATGAAATTCATACTCCTGATTATAATATTCCTAAGAACTAAGCAATGGAAATCACTTAAAAATAAAAGCAATGGCATTTTTTTAAATAACAACACAAATAAATTTAACAGCGAAAGGCTTTCTTGATTACTCAGAATCTAAAACAGACACACTACAGAGAATGTAAAACTTCTGAAAAGCATTCCTCAATTAAAGAGTTCACAATTATGGAGGGAAAAAAAAGTGAAATGCTTCAGATTTTAAATTACGTCCAAAGGGACTTTTTTTTTTTTAACATTTTATGTGTTACCTTATTAAATATCATGTTCTTTGCACTTAAATCATAAAATTCAGTTCAAGAGAAAATCACAAAATAATTTTAAATTGAGCATATCTTTAGAATTTCCGATACACAGTCTCAAGTGCTGGAGATGAAAATGTTTTTTTCTGTACAACACTGCCATTGCTCACTTTGAAATCTTTGCGTTTGTTAATCAAAAATTCGTTAACGTTTTACAAAATATAAAACCGATAACAAAACAAATTTTAAATTTGGGCTTCCAGATGCCCATATTTGCAGTAGGATTACGTCATTCAAAATAGGATGGCTTTAGGTTCCGGCGTCGCTTTATCAGAATGCGAGAAACATACATAATTTATGCAGAATCTTCATTATTTAATTTTTTTAAATATAATACAGAGTGATAATATTTAGTGGCAACAATTTGAAAAGTGAAACGAGCATTCAGAGTGAACTGACGCAAAATCACAAAATGAAAACAATAGACCTTCAGGGACAAAGCCCCTTCGGACTTTAAAAATAATAACAATAATAAATTAACTGCCAACTCAAAAATTTAGCACAAAAGCACTAAAAGTCTAAATGTGACAAATCTCTTTAAGAATGGATATCCGTAAATTACTTTAAAACTAGAAACCTAAATTAAATTAATTGATTAAAAAATAAATGGATTTTTAAACAGCTGAAAATGAGTAATGTAGTTTTAAAAATTTTCATTAAAGCTAAGATACGTAATTAAAACCACTAAGAGTCAAATGGAGCCTGTAGCTTGCAGAACCAATACACTGTAAATTTGTGATGACATCAGAGGTCATGTGAGCATGCATAACAACGATGTCAAAAAAATTGCGTGATCTCTGACATCATTTGTGATTTTTGCACATTTTTTAGTCTTGTTTTGCTACTCTGGTTGAAAATTTTCTGGCAACACTGCATGGAAGTCTAAAACAAAGGGCTCTTCGTAAGATCACAGCCTATAGATCTAATCATAAAAATCTCCCTGCTTTGTTTAAAAATGTACATGCATCATAATTGCACCACCGTGGTATGGTGAATTAACTGGATCTTGGCCCTTGAATAAGCTTCAAGGGCCAATATGGCCCACTGGATAAAATGTTTGGAAATCCCCTTCTCTACACCGTCTTTTGAATCAATATCGTTTTCGACACCAAAATCTTCATCTTTTGACATTTTCAGTGTCTTCATCAGATTGACATTTTTATTGTCTTCATCAGACGCCTAGAATAAATGGTGAATTTCTGCAAGATCTTGAGGGTTTCTAAAATCAAACATTTTTCCTTTACATTTTAAAGCCTGAATCAAACAACAATATTGTTATAAAAATGTCTTTGTAAATTTTTGTACTAAGCAATATGTGAAATTACTAACACTTTTTACAATTCAGGACCCAATTGGGCACAATATGTTTGAAACGCCGGAGCCCCAAAGCAGACTCAATTTTCTACATAATCATAAAATATTTTATTATAAGAAACAGTTAACCAAAACTGCGATATGGAGGGAAAAAAAAAAGAAAGTGTACTTGTCAAATTGCAACATAATTAGGCACTATAAGCCTATTAGACCATTTCATCTGCCAATTAGAAATGTAGATAGATATTCACTCACTGGCCTTATGACTGCCAGTGGCACTAGAAGAGGAAAGCTAATTGGATGGAGAAGGAATGGCGACGTTCGAAGGAGACGGGGCAAATCAAAGAGCTGGAGGTGTGCCTAGCAGATCAAACGCACCTGACGGAATTTATTGCAAAAGACCAAAAATCAATATGTCCTTCAACATATATTGAAAAATCTGATGTGTACACCACATGACTTCCCTGTATGGAATATTAAACTATATGCATTTTTGCTTGCATTTCATTTAAACATATTTCCTCGAATTTCCGTAGAGATACATTTCTCATTCAATTAATTGAGTTCTCACTTCACGACAAGGGAAAAATACACAAATCTCAAAATATCTTTATTAAAAATTGAAAAATATAAAGCACTGAATACAGTTAAAACAATTCAAAAAAATTTTTACAATTCAAATTACAGTTTCTATGCAAAAACAAGCAATTCGGCCAGTGGGCAAGAAGGCATATTTTTCGGTGCACAAAACTGAACGTTTACTTTTGGTCCCATTTGGCAAAAAGAGACTGAAGGTGCAGAAACTGACTATTCTGCTAAGTTTCGAATGTAAACAAATATGGCTGCTATGGTAAAAAAATTCGGCTTAGTCGCACTTAAACAACTTTAAATTATTGATAGCACTAACTAACCAGAAGATAAGAACAACATAATTCAATCATTTTTAAAGCAAAATATGCACAATTTACCAACATATAAGAATAAGAAAAAATGAGCTTATGGAGCCGATTAACAGACTGGGTACACATACATATACATTTATATACTTTTGGTACGGCTGATTGCAACCAAAAAGGGAGGTGCACAAATGTTATGAGGCTACTATTTTTTGAGCTATGTGAGATACACACATGCATATGTATGTACAGACGTTACAAAAAAGGTCGCTTCTGAATCCCTTTTAAATTCTTTTTGCAATCCGTTCTGGGAAAAAGAGTCCTTTAGTCTATCCTTACGTACAGATGCCATAGAAAAACATTGTTAAACTGCATTCGATAGCAATCAAAATGGATATTTTCATAGAAATATGCCATCAAAAAATTTTCGAGATTACAATACTTCCTTTACTTTGTACAAGGAAGTAAATATGTGTTCATCTCTTAAGACATTTTTATTTCAGCATTTTATATTTTCTCCCAGTTGATCAGTCTTTTGACTGCGACTGACAGTTTCTACCTCTATGAAATTGTATTTAAACCCTCCGAGTGGCATGACCGCCTTTATCCAGTCATGAAATGTTTTGTGACTTGCTGTATATTAGCTTATAATTTAAGATATATTGCTTTCTTACTTTCATTACTAATACAAATGCCATATTGATGAATGTAAGTTTATGAAAATAGGGACTAAATTAGGTAAATAAACATATTTAGCTAATAAAGGCTCTTTAAATACAGATCTTCACGACAGAATCAAAAACCTGGGCTGCTCAGGGGTTAAATCAACTTGTTGGTTACTCTAGAAGATCTAGGCCCACCAGGGGCCGAGCGGTAAAGACGCTGAACACTGGTAGTTCGGTCCAAGGTTCGAATCCCACGAACGGGCTGGCTGCATGGGCGTTTTCGTAGTTTTCCCCATGTGTAACGTGTATACGAGCCAGTTTCCCTTAGAAAGTCCTCCACGAAGGCATCCCTCCCTTTAGGCAGATAGCCCTCATGTGCTTTGCCATAATTGAATAACCTAACCTAACCTAACCTAGAAGATCTAGAGTAACCAACAAGTTGATTTGTTGTTGATCCTCTCTAGAAGTAGGATGCTACTTCTAGGGTACACCTGTTGCTCACTCTGAAAGTACGATTTCCAAGAATCCGAATATTTGTTGCATTATTCTTCTACGTCCTGTTTTTGACAATATTTTATTAAATTCTTCACCCCAAAAATACAGATTCCAGAACCGTGAAAACTGAACTGGCTTGATTTAAATACTGCATTGCTACATTTTTTCCTTTGGACATGAAGACGAATTGTACTGCCATCTAACTCCATCACTAAACTAGTCTTATTTTGGCAATTATTTCAAAATTTACCCTTAATGACAAAATACTTTTTCTTTAAAATGCAAATATTTACAGCTTGTTCTTCAGAAAAATGTGTATTTCAAATTTCCATGCTTAAAATAAACAATAGTTTTATATGCAAAAGCGGTTATTTGAAAGAGAAAAAATATCAGACCCAAATTTTATTATTTCAAAATTTATGTTAATAACAGTTTTATATGCAAATATAATTCTCCACATTATAACATTTATATTATTACTTATAATATGATGAGGACATTTATGTCTTACTAACAAAACAATTGCATATACATAAATCCCCATTTATAATTTTGCATTTACCTTATTAAACTTGACTGTATCAACATTTCACACATTGAAGGATATAAGCAAATAAACAAATATTAATCATTAGAAAAAAGCTAAAAAATCAAATGGTTATAAGGAATAACTTGTAAAACCGAAAGATCTTATAATTTAGTAAAAATACGAAGTAGCAGAAACTAAATGAAATAATTAGTACAAAAATATAACACGTTCCGATACATAACAACACTATAGAACAGATCAATTTTCATAATACAGGGGAAAAAAAAATAGTTTACAGAGTACACATTTTCATAAAACTTCATTCGCTATACGCTCAAATTTACTTTTAAATCATACAAAAATATGCACATATAACATATATTTATTCACATGAGCATAGTTATGTAAACAAGATTTTATGAAGCGACATGTGCATACTATTTTTTTTTTTTTTTTATTCTGACTAGTATCACAAACTGCAATAAATGCAAATAAATTTTACAACAGTAATTCTCAAACTTACAACAGATAATGTAATATGAATTTAAAATTCATGGGCATTCATATAAACATAGAATGTACATTAAGAAGTGACAAACAAATTGTTAAGTTACTTCTAAGAGTAAAACGCACACATTCTTAACCTATAATTAAAATTATTTTTTAAGGGCATCAGACAAAAATCATCAATTATTATCGCTTAAAATTCTATAATAGCAAAGATTCTGACACTAAACAGTTTCTATGAAAAATCTTCGAAAAATTTTACAAAGCCAGAACAAAAGAAATAACTAATAAAGTTAACAAAAATGTTGGTAAACAAACTGACCATGATCTTGATTAAATCTTAAATTACTGACATTCCCAGCCTCTGAGTGGACAAAATTCATTTTGAAATCACTATAAAAGATCAAATTTATAATACAGTTCACATTTCATAGATGACACAAAGACTTCTTCACATCGCAAGTAAGTGTTCATTGCAATTTTCGCTCTGAATTTAACACAAAAGACATCTGCTTTAAGATTAGTTGTTTCACAACAAACACAGCCTAGGCGCCACCTTGTGGAATTGATTTGAATATGAATTGAGAAAATTATGCTTTACCATTTTGATTCAAATTGATCCAGTTCTTTTCTTATTATATGAACAATTAACAAATTCAAAATATGTGAAACTTCTTATGAAGTTTGAATTTTTTAAGCATTTTATTAATCTTGGAAAATATCTAACTCTGCTTGCTTCTTAATTTATACATAAAAGTTTATTTCATTTGGTAAAAAAAATTATTTTTCCACTCTAAAATGCGTTACTCATTTTTCTGATTAGGATCTGAAACACAGATCCTAAAGGCCAAGATGAATATTTTCAGCAGCTCCATGTGGTGAAGTGGATTTTCCTTTTTAGCAGACCGATGCATTAAAGAAATAAATAATAAGTAGTAGTTCCTCTAAAAGGCTCTAGCGCAAGATCTAAAGACTGGCGCTCAGTATGATCCTTCTTTTCAAATCAACTCATTTCTCAATATGTAAAAACACAATTCGCCTGATAACATTACGTGATAACCAGAAATAGCTCATTTCAAATTCTCTCACTTTACTAAAATATTTCGTGTTCAAGATAGAATAATTAATTTATTTACTACTTTAAATGAATCCAACAAGATTAATGCTCTTACTGAATTTATGTTACCACAGTTCTTTTACGACTGTATCTCCTCAAATTTCGAACTTTAAATGTTTACTATCACCTTGACTTTCCACCCTAGCAAAATCGCTCGATTCAAGCTCACGAACTTTATTATTGCCTTTCAGTGAGCACCCTATTTAATAAAAGCATCGTGAATGGCCATATAGGCCTTTTAGGAAGAACTGGTAAAAATTTCTTAGGAATTCATAATTGAAAGGAAAACATTCGACAATCTGCAAAAAGATTTCAAATAGTGCAAAATAAAACTTTCATGGTAGAATGTGTGATTCCATGTGTTTAATCGTGATGTGATTATTTTTCTATTTTTTAATCAGCATGGTATTTCTAACATTCATCCATGAGCCTAGTAGTATATATTTTTTGAACAATTCATTGTGTACATAATATTGCTGCTGGATATACTTTGCAGGAAAAGGTAAAATTTTTATTTTAAAATTCTGTCTTCTCTAGTTCTGTTAGCAACAAAGAGTAATCTGAATAGCTAGCCTTTGATAACTAAGTAAATCTTTTTAATTGAAGTATGAAAAGTTGTTAATTGAACGATTAGGTATGTGTCCCTGATGTTTTCATGATTCCTTTCGACTCCTTTTATATAACCATAAATCGTATTTATGATGCATAACTGTTCTTTCCTGCAAGTCTGTCACATTTTTCGGATTAAGGGCAATATTTTTATTTGCAAAACATCTTATTTAATTTTCGATTGTGATCTCTTAAATATGAGTCAGATTTTTGAGTGCACTTGCTGTCTGAAAAATTATTAGATTTGCATTTTGACGCTTTCCAGCGTACGACAGTGCTTTGTACTTTAAACCAGGACTTTTCCACTTAGTGACTTCGCAGAAAGAAAAGTTACCATACTCAAAAATGTATGATTAAAACTTTTCTACTTTTTTTATTATACAAATAAAAACATATGCGGAGAAAGTGCAGAATCACCCACTGTTTGGCGTGTTTTTAAGATCGGTATCCATGTGCACATCGACCTATTTTCACTTAGAAAAAAATCAGAGAATTGCACAAACTCGTCACTGAGCACTCCCTTGACTTTGCCCATATACACATGGATCTATTTTCACTTAACAAGTCAAAAGAATGACAAAAAATCAGTTCTTCTTACTCATGTAAAAAGCGCCAAAGTGGGCGATTCTGAACTTTACTGACATATGCAATTAATATATTAGCTAAAACACACTACTTTTGTATTAGTTTTAAAAAATTACAAATTTTGCTCATTTCATGTGTAATTTTTCACTTTCTATTCTCATCAATATATCCTGAATGATGTGAACATTAATGTATCCAAATGATACTGGCCTAAAAGAAAAATCTGTTTGAAATTTATCTTGACTTTTAAAAAATTTTGCTTCACAGAAAACCGAAAGGATGTTTATTATAAAAAATTTATAAGAAAAAATGTATATATATTTACCTAAACTAAAAAGAGGAAATTAATTTTTTTTCAAAATTGGATAAGAAAAAGGAAAACTTTTAAACTGTAAAAATTTTGAATTAAACTTAACATTGGTATTCAGCTTCTAATTTGTCATTAATTTTTTTTTTTCAGGGTTTGATAAAATATTCTTTGTCGAATCCAAAACAGTTGTGTAACAATCGAGTGATTTAAAAAGAAAAAAAAGTGTCGTGAAATATAGTGCATGCACAGTGACAAAAGATAGTTTAAAGAGGAAAACCTAGTGCAGAAATAAATTATATGAATATTTAAAGTTTTGAAAGAATTTCTTATTCATTAAAAATTTCTCTTTTATATTATATACATAACATAATGATAACTGATCTCAGCCTTTCATCCATTAAGTGGGTCAATAAAATGAGTACCACGGCAAGCTGACCACTTGCCCAGCGTTATATGCTGATGTACTCTGGGACCCAAAGGTCAAGAAAGCAGAAAAAGAGCACTGCAGGCCACTATTGCATGACTGAGTTTAATTTTTCATGATAACTAATAAATCATATGCTGAACCCTACAGTATCTGACAGCAGTAAATTTCTGCTTAAAAAATTCTGCTCTGTATTTTGTTCTTAATTGTATTCCACATAAATCACCTGTAAATTTCGTCTTAGTTATTCTATGTATAATTTTGTTAAAAATTTCTTTTTTTCCATTTGAAGAATGCATAACTAGGAAACCTTAGTTTGTATGCTGTTTTAATTATAAATTCGTTGAGGTTATTTTCAATATTTTTGAGGCAGAAGTTTTTGCTGGAACTATTGCCAAATTTGGTTAGTAGTTTGCTTTTTTATTTTATATTCTGAAATATCCTTCACTTCAAGGAGAAATGCTTGATGATAGAAAAGGCAATTCAGAACAAGCTTTAGAGCATTAGTAAATGAAGACAAACTCTGTATAATAATACACAATATATGCTTTTTCAGTGAGAAAGAAAATGACTCTCTTCAAGGACATAGCCTTTAGGTTTTGGTTGAAGTATGTTTAAGGGTGCCTCTTGGGTTATTGCTAGTTGTTTCTTTTATGGCAACCTGAGTAATTGAATGTTATGGAAACTCTATTATGATGTAATTGGTTACGTGATTGTGGTGAATTTTAATGATGGGAAAAGATTTATAAGGGTTATGTATTGGATGTTGCTTAGGCAGTGTGCTGGTTATTTTGTGGTTTACATGGTAAAATGGCTAAATGTGGTAAGCATACCTGCCAACTTTTACGAATTTTTCGTAATTTTTACGAAAATGCGTTTGTCTTTACGATTTTACGATCGTGATCCACTTTTTACGATTTTTTTCTTTTTTCAAGTGTTTTTAGTGATTTTTGTCGAAGTTTTAGAATTTTTCGGCAATTGCATCGTGTTTTACCGCCAACTACCGACTACTTCGAATCCAGTAACCTGCGGTTTCTCCCAACTCGCCGCTTAACCAGCCAATCCAATGCGCTGAACTTGTTTCTCCCACTCTTTTCTTTGTGGGAGCCAGATTTTTTCGCATTCGCTTCAGCAGCAAGGGAATTACTCAGCGAGCGTGGACTATGCATTTTGCAACGTGTGCGTGTGTGACTTCATAATAAGTCACGGTGGAAGAAGCGACATTGTGAAGCATGTTAAGTCTAAAAAGCATGAAGTTAATGCTTCGGCTTCGACAACGTCAAAGAAAGTGGATGATTTTTTTTCAAATTCGGCTACGAATTCGGATGCCGATGTCATTTTGGCAGAGTGTTTGTTTACTGCATTCCTCATCGAACACAACGTTCCGCTAAGCGCTGCCGATCACGCCGGTCAACTTTTCAGCCAGATGCTTCCCAACTCCAAGATTGCTCAAATATGCTTGTGCTCGCACGAAAACATCTTCTATTGTGAACGAAATTGCTTGCGATGCACAAAGTAAAACGATAGCTGCACTCCAGAATTCAGCATTTTCGGTGTCAATCGATGGCAGCAACGACAGCGATTGGAAGCTTTACCCCATCGTTGTCACATATTTCTGTAATGTTTCTAATGAAATGAAAACTCATCTTTTGCGTCTTCCATTGTTAAATGGAGACGCTACGGGGGAAAATATTGCCTCCTTGGTAATTAATGAAATGTATAAATTGTTATTTTTTTAATATCAAAGCATGATATTAATTCTTCGTGTTCTTCTGAATTTTGGAGAAATCTTCTGAATTTGGGGGAGAAATCTTCAGAATTTTTATCTTTAGAGGTTGGCAGGTATGGTGGTAAGATTAATTTCAATTTCTGTATGATTTGGAACAAAAGGGGAAAAAAGCATTAATTGACTGGTGTGTAAATAAAGGTTTACTTACTAGTCATTATAAGTGTCCTATTTTTAGGAAGGAAATGCATATGGTTGAACATCAGAGGATATTTTTTACTCTTATTTTTATGAATTTTATGGACTGATGGATAGTACACGGATTCTAGTTCGGATAATTTTAGGAAGTTTTGGGATGCTGTTAAGGAATTTTGTTTGACTGAACACAGGGAAATTTCTAAATAAGGTAAGTGGATATTTCCTTTGTGTAGTGCTAAGATGAAGTTCCTTTTTTTATGTTATTTCATTGTTTAATTTAAAATGTAATTCATTTAGGTTATATATATATATTTTGGCTCTAGTGTAGAATTGAATTGGCTGCTCCTTTGACTTTTTAAGTGAAAATAGATCAATGTGTACACGGACAAAGTCAAGGGAGTGCACGCTAAATGTTGTGCTAAGAAATGTTGATGAGGAAAAATTTAATAAAAATTTCGGTTGGAATGCGCTTTAGCCCACTGCTTGGCGACGATTGTTTTTGAATGAGCGATAAACGAGCCAACATGGGTAACTCCGTATATCTGCCAACATGGCTGACTGTTTGTACGTTGCCTACATTGTGCAATTCGCTGAAGTTTTTTTTAAGTTTAAAAGGAATGCTGTGCACATGGCATTTTCTTGTAATTTATTTTCGTTATTTTAGCTTATTTTGTTCATTTGTGCACGTTGCCTACATTGTGCAATTCGCAGATGTTTTTTTAAGTTAAAACGGAACGGTGTGTACATGGTATCGTTTGTAATTTTAATGCCCTTTTAAAAAAAATTCCTTCTTTCTTCGATGCCATTTTGGTTACGTTTTCGCTGAGCGTGTCGGGAAGGTTATGTAACGGCATAAAATGTGTAACTATTACAACATAAAATGTAAATAATTAATTTAAACCTAATTGACAAATATTTTAATGATCATAATGTTCGTTTTGCATATTATTTTATTATCTTTTTGTGACAACAGTTTCCATACTAATTTATGCTTTAGAATTCTATGTTTTGTTTACAATAGGTTTTCGCGGAGCGTGTCGGGAAGGTTGCAATTGCAAAGACATTTCGCAGAAACGCGCCGAATTGGCGATTTTCAAAACATCGCCAAGCAGTGGGCTAAAGCGCATTTTCACCAAAATTTCTTTCCATATGCTAAAAATAAATTTTGTTAATGATATTCATAGGCCAAAATATTACACCTAGGGCTATTTGCATTAAGAATAACTAACTTATTATTCATATAAACCCAGAACCAGTGGCATGGCCGCACTGGGCGACAGAATTTAAGGAAGACAAAGGGAGGCACTTGGTAACAGAATTTAGGACCCACAGAGACTGCATCAGGTGGTAAGATATCTAGTACTTCAGCAAGCCTTAAGTATCTGTGGGAATTTATTTATCCAGGACTCGGATGAGCCTTAAGCATGTGCACGAAATAGACATAAGTATAATAAATTAAATAACTAACACAATTCAGGCTTAATTGTCTTAGTGCGCGATAGAAGCGAGATAAAATTTAGTGGAACAACTTGTTGTTAGTCGCTAGCTCATGATACATAGCCAAATATGTATAATTAATGATAGCTAAATTTTATGATGATAGCCACGAACTTCAAAGGTTTTCGGATATCGCAAACCAAAGGTGAAATTTTCCAATTAACGATTTTGCAAAGAAATGTGGAGAGGTGGTAATAAATGAAGGTGATATAAAAGAAGTTTTTCAATGTGGTGACAATGCCTTAATCATCAGTGAATTAATAGAGGGTGAAATCTGTAGCATGGTTCTGGATCCAGAAAATACCGCTATCGATAGTGAAGAAAGTGACAGAGAGGTTACTGAAAACGAAAAATTTTGATTGACAAATTAGTCAGAATTCTCGACAGAGCAATTACAGGATTTCAACAATGTAACTGAACAAGAAATTATGTCTGTTCACAGAATTAAAGAGATAACTTACATTGAAAGAAAAGTTTAATAAAGTAAACAAATAAATATTAAACTTTTTTTTTTTTGTAAATTTTGATACACTTTAGATCATAAATCATGATTTCATATTTTTATATTGGTTGGAATGCGCTTTAGCCCACTGCTTGGCGGCGATTGTTTTTGAATGAGCAATAAACGCGCCAACATGGGTAACTCCGTATAGCATGTGTACGTTGCCTACACTGTGCAATTCGCTGAAGTTTTTTTTAAGTTTAAAAGGAACGCTGTGCGCATGGCATTTTCTTGTAATTTATTTTCGTTATTTTAGCTTATTTTGTTCATTTGTGCACGTTGCCTAAATTGTGCAATTCGCAGATTTTTTTTTAAGTTAAAACGGAACGGTGTGTACATGGTATCGTTTGTAATTTTAATGCCCTTTTAAAAAAAATTCCTTCTTTCTTCGATGCCATTTTGGTTACGTTTTCGCGGAGCGTGTCGGGAAGGTTATGTAACGGCATAAAATGTGTAAGTATTACAACATAAAATGTAAATAATTAATTTAAAGGTAACTAACAAATATTTTGATGATCATAATGTTCGTTTTGCATATTATTTTATTATCTTTTTGTGGCAACAGTTTCCATACTAATTTATGCTTTAGAATTCTATGTTTTATTTACAGTAGGTTTTCGCGGAGCGTGTCGGGAAGGTTGCAATTGCAAAGACGTTTCGCAGAAACACGCCGAATTGGCGATTTTCAAAACATCGCCAAGCAGTGGGCTAAAGCGCATTTTCACCTTTATATTTTCTACATAATCTTATTAGATTTAAACTAGTGATCTGGAAAATCCGGAATCGCGGAAGTCCCGACGAGTCTGGATCTCGGACTTTGTACTGATATGACT
The DNA here is from genome assembly GCA_000611955.2 of Stegodyphus mimosarum. Taxonomy (NCBI): domain Eukaryota; kingdom Metazoa; phylum Arthropoda; class Arachnida; order Araneae; family Eresidae; genus Stegodyphus; species Stegodyphus mimosarum. The sequence continues at coordinate 241,142 of KK119097.1, forward strand.
CGGGCTTTGTACTGACTTTATGGTATAGATAATTAATCCACCAATAAAAGTTGTATTCAATTTGGCCATGTCTGTCTACAAGTCTTTCCGTCTAGTGTCATCTTTCTCATGACTGTTCTTAGGCCATTGGCCACCTGTGTACCATCCTAAGATTGCCACCCCCAAATTTAAAAGAAAATACTCAATGATTAGTAAAATTTTTATTTCATACTTACTTATGTACTTATATATGACAAATTGTATAAAAAGTATTAACATATGACAAGTACCTATAATAAATTAAAAATATACATAGGACCACGAGAGTCTGCCCGCTCCTGATTTGGGCCGACGGTATACTTTTACGTGCTGCACCCCCTCTAGGAATGGCCCTGATTTTCCTAATTACACAGTAAAAGCTCCCTAGGATATAACACAGAGAACTATTGTCAATCTCTTACAGCTTATTGGAAGTCATCTTATTACATATGTGTGTGTGTCTAATAGTTATTAATAGTTTTGCAGACTTATGTAAAAGACAAAAATATTTAAGTTTCTGATATAACAGTAATAATTATGAATAAAATATAGATATAATAATTTGTAAATTAAAAAATTTGTTTTAATAGAACTTA
>KK119097.1:241891-257871 GCA_000611955.2 Stegodyphus mimosarum
GTTTTGTAAGTATATGAAATATAAAATGTCCTGTAAACACAGAACGGAAATATTTTAAACTCCTAAACTTTAAAGAAAAAATGTTAATTGTCAGTATTTCTTCCTATACCTTCTGAGAAGAATCTGAGCATTTTCAAGTTTACTTTGAAGAAGCTAAATTGAATAAAAATAATTATTATATTATTTGATCCACCAGAGTTTTTATAAAACTTTTTTCTAAAAGGGATTATAGATTCCTCAAATTTTTGCTTCATTTTATATTTTCTTTCTTTTAGTTAATTGCATATTTCATTAAATATATTTATAATTAAAATAACTACTTTTTATAGGTGTATGAATTGGAATACATTCACAAAACTACAGTTTTAAAAGTTTTTTCTTCTCTAATGACAGAACAAGCTCTATGAATATGTCAGCAGTATTTAGAGGACGATATAACATTCTTTCCAAAAGAAGACAACTGTATAATATATTCGCTGTTATTTTAGAGAATAATAAGGAATTTAATTTTAAAGCAGTATGGATAAAATCTGAATTTAGCAGTAAACACTTTCCTGCAATAAATGAAGGGTCTTTCTCTAGTCGTTATCATCCTGGATCATTGTCTGAAAGAACTGAGGAAAAAATTAAAGAAATTTTATCTTCTAAAAACCCTTCAACAATTGAAGAATGGGAGGAAACAAAAGATGATTTAATGATAGACATAAATCTTATTAAGGAATCGAATTTTAGTAGTATTGTAATGAACTGTATCTTATCACTGAATAAATTAAATATGGCTGATTCTTTTATGAAATATTTGAAGGAAGTTAAAATGACACCAAACTTTGTAACATATTTAAAATACATGTCAATTTGTAGTAGGCATGTGGAACATTGCCAAGAGGGTGTCATATGTAAAACATTTCAGGTGGTTAAGCCAGTTATTGATACCTTACCTGTACTTGATCACAAATCTGCAGAGCATCTTATTGATGGCCTTTGTGCAACTGAACACTGGCGTCTGTCATTTGACTATTTGAAAAAACTACCAGCAAAGCCAACTTTGCATATTAAAAATTCGTTAGCATGTGGGGCTTTAAGAAATAATGATGAAGTATTTGTGTGGGAAATTTTAACTAAATGGCTAAAAGCTGAAGAATCTCCAAGTAATAGAGTTTTTGAACAGGCCTTATTATATGCTATAAAACTACATAAAAATGATCCAAGGCATGCAAATCAATTTATTGTGAAATTGCTTCGCTACATTGAAGAAAAAGAAGTTATTGTTAAGGAAGAAGTAGCTAAACTCATTGAAGTGTACTTTAAATGGTAAGATTTATCTAAAAATATTTTTTTCGTTATTTTAAAATGATACTATGACATATATCATTTATTATGTTTTGCAGAATTATTTCCTTGTTGATTTGTATAGTTATTTTATTTTGCTGTGATATTTTTGAAAAGTTCTTGTGTAGTTGTGTTTACTGACAGTATCTAAATAAATTAATTGCATAGGCTGCAATTTATAATTTAATTTTAACTTTATGACACATGAATTATCATTAAAAAATAGTTAAGTGTATGTCTGCAATACTGTAGCTGCTTTTGTGTGTGTCTTTTGAAAAAGTAACATACAAGGGCAAGGTGAAAAGTTATCGTCCTGACCCAGAGATGGCACTCCAATCATTCATTAAAATGGTTAAACTTGAATATTGTGCGATCATAAAATTCTTCGTTTTGGATGGATTAACCCTTAAGGAAATTCATCCAAAGTTGACAAAAGTTTGCAGGGACTCTGCTTGTTCCATCAATTGTTAAAAAGTGGGCAGCTGAATTTAAATGTGGTTGCACATCCTCAGAGATGACCAACGTGAAGGATGGCCAAAAACCTCATAAAACCATTGAAAAAGTGCATGATATGTTGGACAGTAGGTGAGTGAAGGGAGTGAGATAGCTGAAGCTGTTGGAATATTGGAAGAAAGGATGCAAAACATCTTGCACAAAGAATTAAGGATGCAAAATCTCTGCACAAGATGGGTGCCACATTTGCTGAATGCCGACCAAAAGCAAATTTTTGCAGCATTCTTTGGACCGATTCAACAAAGATCCAACCAATTTTGTGCGCCAATTTTTCACCATTTTTGAGATACGGGTACACCATTACATGCCAGAAATAAAACTGCAGTCCGAGCAGTGGGTGGCAGTCGATGGTTCAGAAAGATGGCAAAGAAAGCGAAGTCGATCACAAGTGTGTTTTGGGATGTGAAAGATTACTTTGCAAAAGGCAGAAAAATAATAGGCTAATATTACTCCAACTTTCTTTCAACTTTAAAATTTGTGAGAAGAGGCCATATTTGAAGAATAAAAAAATCATATTTCATCAGGACAGTGCACCTGTGGAAAGGGTGCATTGGTAATGGGAAATCTGTGGGATTTGGGCTATGATTTGCTCGGCCATTCCCCCCTAATCTCCTGATTTGACACCCTAAGACTTCCATCTGTTCCCAAACTTGAAGAAATTTGTGCCTGGGAAGTGTTTCACATTCAATGAAGAAGTTGAGAGGGTCATAGATGAATATTTTCACAACCTTCCAGACTCTCACTTCCGGGAAGGAATACTGATGTTAGAGAAATGCTGGACCAATGTGTTGAAATCAAGGTAGATTATATAGAAAAATAAAATCATTTTTTAACTGAAAGTTACAGTCTTTCATTTTCAGGTCGAAAGCTTTTCAGCTTACCTTCCTATATATATGTTTGAGCTGCATTTAATACTATATGACCTTGTCTTTCCAAAGATGTAAGCCAGTTTTATGTGTATTGCTGGAAAAAACATGTTGCATAATATTGCAGTTTTAATTATCTCGAACTGTTATAATATTTATGTTATATCAGGGGTTCTTATAAATAATAATGTTTGATTTTTAATTTCTGCATTCTCCTCTTCTCCCAAACTAAAATGAATAATACTTAAAGAGGAGATGAGTCCTGATTTTTGTGTTTTAGTTTAGTAATGCTAAAAGCATGTTTTTATCTTTTTGTAAAATAATGATATATTTTTGTTCATGAAATTTCATGGGTTACAGAGTTATTTTATGAAGTTACACTTTTTTTTTATTTTGAATTATTAAGAAAGGAAAATATTTGATAATAGAAATGTAATGAGTAATCCCTCTTGAGCTGTATTCTGGTGTGTACGAGCAATAAAAAAGAATAATTTTTAGTGTTTAATGTAATTTTATTTCCAAAATTATATGACACTATCCTCTAAAAATTATTAAAGTTGCCAAAGTTGTTTTTCTTAATTTAACAATTATTTTATGAAATGAATTTTGCATGCTATTTTTTAGTCTTTAACTGGGAGTTACGAATTAAATCTTTTAAAAGCATTTTGTTGCAATTAAATTGCATGTTAATTGAATATATTATTTTTAAGCCTTATGTATTTTTTATATGTTGTTAAATTTTGCCATTTTGACTGTGGAGTTTGAGTTTTATGTAACGTACAAAATAAAAAAGTAATAGATATTGATTTTTTTTTTCAGTCATTCATCAAAATGGAAAATTTCTTATACAAAAGTCAACAGGTAGTAGTGAATTTTTATATTATATCAAATTTTTAGTATTTTGTATTGAACCTGAGAAATGTTATAAATCTTTCATTTGGATTTGCTAATTATCAATATAAGTAGCTTCTAAGTGCAATTTGCTGTTATTTTATCTCCTTTGTTTTTAAGCTAGTAAACAAACATTTTTAATTTATTGGAAAGTCTAATGCTTCATCAGAAATATTTAAATAAGATATATAAACGAATTGTGCAAAATTTTAGTAATATTAGTTCTGAAATATTATTCTTGACAAAGAATTCCTAAATCTTAAAATAAACTGTTATTGTTATACCACATTTTGTTATTCAACACTTACTGTGCAGATATTTTGAAAAAAGTGCTTGACTAAGTATCTAATAAATGGTTTATCTTAGGGCCATGGTTTCAAATTAACAAGAATTTCTTTTTTATTTGTCAGATTTAATGATCAAAGATGCACACAGCGTATGCCCATGCAAATTAATATTTAACCCATAAATTAATTCTCGTATGATGAGGCAAAGTCACTTTTTAGTTCATGTACACCTTTATGCCGTTATTAGAATTTATTTACGATATCTGGTGGTAATTCATAATCCTTAGTGATTTTTGACATCCACAAGCTTGCAGTAGTAGCTCTGGAAATAATGTTAAATAGGATTGAAAATGTTTTGACAATAATAATCTCTTGCTTATTTTTATTTCACATGTCAGTGACTCTAAATTAGTACAGCATCTTAAAATGTCGTTACCTAAGTCCCACATTATCCCTACTACTGAAGTTGCTTCAGATTGCTTGTCAACATTTTCACAAGCAACATTGCTTTTAAAACCATTCAGATTAAAACAACCTCTAGTCTTGTGTGCCTATTTTATAAAGTGCATTCATGTGCTAATATTAAAAACTCCAGATATACAGTTGTCCCCATAAAATGAGATTTTCAATTTTGGGGCAGTTTTCTAAAAGATTCATTATAGATGCATTCAACAAGTAAGGGCTAGAACAAACTCCAAATACAACTTGGCAATGTCTATAAATTTCCTGTCCCTTATTATTGGGAGGGGGGAGGAAGCTTAAGATAATCTATGTCTTTAGATGCAACAGATAACATCAAAAAAGCTTGTTTCAATATCAGCACTTATACTGATTGGATACATTCTAAAACAAACGGAACTATTGGGATTAACTTCTTTAAACTAAACAATTGTTTAACAAGGGTTTTCCTCTCTGAGAGCTAGAAGCAATACAAATCGAGCAAATTTCTGAGTTTTTAGTATCTAATTTAATCACTGGCCTGTGAGGCATGTTGTGACATTCATTATTTATTTCAGTTTCTGTCCTTATTACCAGAGAATTGTATAGTTTCACGTTTCTTAGACGATTCTCATTTGTATCTCTAATCAAGAAAGAATTTTCATTTTATCTTTAAACTCAGTTAAACTATCATCCTTCTTAACAATTTGAGAGGGATCAGCTGCTAATAAAATTCTGAATTCCAGTAGTGTGCTCAAAGAAATTTCTAATATTCATTGACAAAGCTGTTAAAATGTTACTGCGGTACTTACGTATTAACGCCACCGCAGCAGAAGTTGCGCTAATGCGCCAATAAAAAGCAATCTTGTTCACACTCAGCAACCCTGTTGTTCACGCAGTCATCTTTTGGATTCCTTGTTGTCTTGTTGTTTGCTGATTTTTGACGCCATTTTTTAGTGCTACGAAATTTGGGATTTGCCCAAAATAAAACAAGATTTCGAACAAAAACAAAACGAAAATTCTCATGACATGAAACTTTAGTTTGGTAAATGTAAGTTTTGGAAATGTAATTTAAGACAGTGGTATCAGCAAATAGGCCTTAGAAAAGACAACTGGTTTGAGGGAAGCTGAATTTTATTTTGTTCAGCTTTGAGATTCATATACTGCTGGTACGAGGAGTTGATGTCGATTAAATTTTGTGAAAAGCGACTTGATTTATTGGATAAAACTTTTATAGATTGGAACAATTACATGCGTGAATTGTGTGTTTTGGATATAGAGAATAAACCAAACAAGAAGGTAGGTGGACTAGATTGCATTGTGGAAATTGATAAAAGTTTGTTTACTAAATATAAAAATAATTATGGTCGAGTATTACCCGAACAGTGGGTGTTTGGTGGTATATGCAGAGAAGCAAAAGATCCGTTTGTTGTCACTGTTCCTAGTAGAACTGGCTCTACCCTTCTTGATAAAATTATTGTAAACATTATAGATGGTAGCACAATTTATTCTGACAGTTGGAAAGGTTACCAAACAAATAGAATAAAAATAGAAGGATTCCTATATGCTAAAGTTAATCATAAATACAATTTTATTGATTCTGATACATGAGTTCATACACAAACAGTTGAGAGAATGTGGAGCAGTGCTAAATGGAGCAAAAAGAGACATAGGGGGACAGCGAGACATCATTTGGAATCTTATTTATCAGAGTTCATATGGCAACAGCTACAGGTGAAAGAAAATAGAGACTGTTTTGAATCTATGTTAGACTCTATATCGGCCCATTTTCCACCGAAATCCGATTGACTACTTTGTTTTTAAATAAAGTGTTTTGAATTTTGAAAGTGTTTTGATTCTAAATAAAGTGTTTTATTTTATGATTTGTCACAAAAATTGTAGGTGTAGATTGGTGGCATTTAAAAAATCGCCAAATCTGTAGCTGCAGTGGTGTTAATACATACCGTTATTGCTTTCGCATGAGTTCTGTTATTAATTTTTGGAATATTATTTTAGAAAATATTTATTATTAAAATTTGGAGTTGGCTTTTATCTCATGTTTGTATTGTATATTAAAATGTTTTGATAAAATTATAAATAATCATGATAATCTAGTGTTTTTTTCCTCACCCCCTTCATTCTCAAAAGCACTTTTATAAACCTTGTTTAAATTTTATTTTGTTCTACACAGGGAGACAGCATGTGAAGCTTGTAAACGATTTCTGAAACCATCTGTGCTTACAGATGAAGAATTCACACATTTGAGAAATTCATTCCTAGAAAAATCTCTTAAAAAAAGAGATTTATTCATTAATACATCACAGAAGGAATTCAATACATTTATGAATTTCATTGATCATCATAAACCATTTCATATAGTCTTGGATGGATTAAATGCTGCATATACAAGCCCTGTTAGTAAGAAGCCTAAAAATTTAGCAGTTCAGGTGTGCATTTTTTGCATGTAAATTTTACTTTATAATTTTGCATTGATTTTTCCTTCTATTATTATATTACACTTTCTTTTCTCATTTATTGAGTATGAAACTTTTTTAATAGATTTTTATATTTGTCATTTCTCCTAATATCTAAAAAACAATATAATCTGTAAGAATAAAAAAATAAATACACTACCCGCTGCTTATTAACATCACTTTTGTTTCAAGCATATATGAGTTTAAGTGGCTGCGTGTAATAATTGGTGATTTCAGCATTGCAAGTTATGGTACAGTAGAAGTCCAGAAATCCGCAATGCTTGGGACCAGAGATTGTGCGTATTTTAGGATTTTGCGGATTTCAGGACAGAAAAGCCAAATCCTAATATTCAGACTAAAAGTGCAAAATAAATAAGGCATATTAGATACATTTACTTAAATTATTATGTACAATAATATACATCATTACATTATTTTATTTTATGCATTAAATTATTATATGTATATATATTATTCATTTATATTAGTGACTACAAGAATATTTTAGAGCATTAAGGACATATACAAAAGAGACGTGTAAAAATAAGGGATACTAATAAAGCATAATTTTTTTTTTTTTTTTTTTTTTTTTATGTGTGTGGTGTAAATTCTACAGGGTTATAATCTCTTGCTCTGTGAGACAGCTCTGTTGTTCTAAATATTTTAAGTATTTTTCACTATGTTCCAAACCCTCATTAAAAGATATTTTCTCACTCCTATCAAATTCATTATCTCTGTCGGTGTCGAAAATTGTTTTCTTGCAGTGGCGAGTTCAAAACAGAGCCAGTGATTTCATCATCGGTTATCTGATATGCCAGTGTTGGCTCATCTGAACACATCATCAATACTGAAAACCTCTTCTGGGGTAAGCTTTTTTTCTGCCACTAACACAGAATCATTATTATTCGGTAATTATGACGTCATTATTGGATAAATATTTTTTCTTCGGTATTTCATTCTCCGTTCTGCGGTTTCTGGAACCTATAAATTCATTGTTTATATTTTGAGAGGCAATGCGGATTTCAGGAGTTGTCGGATTTTAGGTCAGCGGATTTTCGGTACTTGACTGTATCAACTTTGTAGTTATTTAATAAAATACTAATTAATAATTAATCTAATAATAAATGCCTAAATTATTAATTAAAAATTAATCCTAAAATTAACCATTTGTGAAACTTGGAATTTTATTTATTTATTTTATCATTTCAAAGTTGGGGTAAATGTGTATGGACTTTGTTTTGCATTTACTATTAAAGCAACTGTAAAACATTGTGCAAAATAAATTAGGATTTAATTATTGTTATCAGACATCTTTAAGCAATTTAAACAAGCTAAAAATTACAACAACATACAAACTAAAAATTACAACATAAAAATAATAGAACAATAAATATTGTACACCATATAAATGAAATAACTTGTGTACACTGCTTCCAAACCTGAAAAAGTAAACACACTAGAAGCTGTAATGGCAATCAACCCTAGCAATCATATATTGGGCTGTCAAAGTTTCAACAGGGGGAGTTATTTGGTCTATTATGCAAGAAAAAGAGGAAGAACCGTCGTTTGTGTGCGTCAGATCATCGTGTTTACTATTTCTGTGCCTTCCTGACCTATGTCAAAAGTTGAAATTCGTTTTCTTGCTGATGAGAAGGGGTTGAAATAAGATAATGTGCTTAGTTGTCTAAAATGATCTGCTTTTTAATTTTTTGGTATACGTTCAAGATATTTTGACAAAATTTGTCCTAAACCTGCACAGAATATCTTAATTTAGGTATTGCATAAAGGAATGCTAAGTCATGCTTTCTTTTTCATCTTTCTTCATAAAATCATTTTTATGCTTTATCGTTAATAATAATAAAAAAAAAAGCAGGTGCTTTAGGTCTTTTGTAGCAACTAGGTTTCATAAAGTGGAAGTTGCCTGTGCACATTTTAAATTATTCATTTATATTTTCCTGTATACATTATAAAATAATTTATTAAAATTATAAATTGATTGAGAATTTGTACAAAATCTGACAGCAGTTTGAAGCCAGAAAATATGTTTAAATATTAGGCAAAAAAAAAGCAGTTTAAATTAGTATAAATTTTTAATAAAACTATATCGATTTCAAGGCCCATTAGACACAAGGCCTTCATCTTTAGGAACAAAAGAAAATTTGAAAAGAAGAATTTCTATATTTGCTGGAAGCAGCACAACTGTTTTATATGAAAATTAATGAACAGAGCAAAGCAAAAACGAACATAGTGCCATCTGTCAAGGAAAATAATAACGACACATGAAAAGTTTACAATATTATGATTGTCACCTCTCCAAACCTCTACAAAAGTATTTTTACTTCTCACAGAGAGGGTCATCTTGAAACAGATCCATCTCAAAATTTATTATATAAGGTTACTGTTTTGCCTGATTTTAAAATTTTACATTGATTTATTTCTTTTTCAATCAGAAAAAAATATTTGAGGATTTTAAATTTGCATAATGAATGAATGGTAATTAAAAATATTTCAGATATATTCAAAAATATTTCAATATATATATATATATATACATATATTTCAAATTTTGCCCTTTTGTTTCTGCTACTTTGGTTTTGCGAATTTACCTTTGTTACCTTTACAAAGCCATTTAACATGATTGGTTATATATACGTCTTTTATTTCTTACCTAGACAACTATAAATTAATCTATTTAGACAAAATTTAAAACCATGATTTCTCACTAACTGTAGTTAAATTTTGATAATCTAGGACCAGTTTAAGCAAACAAAAGTCCTGAATTCAGAAAATTCAGGACAGCAAATTTCACTGTCATTTGTTTCTCCATAATATTAATTTACTAATGTCTTTGCAAGAAAAAGAGCACTGTATTTATAACATATTGATTTAAAGAATTTATTTCATTATTCTTATGATTATTAAAGATTTTCTGTATAATTTTCTTTTAATGGTAATCATGAATTTGCATTTTTTTGAGTGTGTATTCCATTGTCTTTTGATAGTAATTTGGTGCTAAGTTTAGCATGTATTAAAGTATAACATGCATAAGTTTAGCATGTATGAAGAATTTATTTATCCACAACTTTTCAGATGCTGAGTTTCAACTTAGTTGGTTTATTTACATTACCAGTGAATGGAGGCAGATTCTAAAATTTGATTTACAAAGATTTTTATGGTATTTAAAATCAAAAACAGAAATTTGCTTTTCATTAAATCCAAAATTTCAATTCTAGAACTTCGAATAAGCTGCTATAATGATATTTTTAAAGTGATGTAGCACAGGTCAAACATTCCTTAGAAACCCATGCCCTCACTGCCAGCATAGGATTCATGAAGCAGCTCGTAAATCAGTTTTGACTCTACACTAGTTTCAATCCTATGCAGGCATGTGAAAGAAAACATAATTTAAACAAGTCCTTTCCACCTCGATTATGTGCTGTTTTAATCGTAATCTTTGCCCACATTATGCAGTGTCCATTGCATGTTGCATTTCTCTGCAGCCAGAATCATCCAAACACATCTTCGTTTGGCTAATTGGAATTCCTCTCATTTCAAATTCGTAAAATCCTTTTAGTTTTGGTTGATGATTCCAATTCTAATTCTCTTTAACATCAATTTTTCAAGAAATTATTTCCTGGTGTTTCTAGTTCATGCTTTTGTGAACAGATAGTGCACGTAGTTTTGTTTTCTAGCCTTTAGTTTGAAGCCTCAGATTTTTCTCTGTCTTGTCATTGCATAAGTACGATTCTCTGTCATCCTTTTCACTCCTTCAACTGAAGAAGTTTCTGTTAATCTTCACAACTGTATTCATGCAAATTTATGCATGTTACTCCAGTTCCTTTCGCTTTATTTTTGTATTTCTTTAAAAATACTTTTATTATTGCTTGCTGAGATAAAAATTAGCTTACAAAATGGAAATTGCTAAAAGTTATTATACCTGGCAACATGAAGTGAAGTAGAGTGATATCACATTGCTGTTCAGTATCAGTACTTTAACAAGTATTTATCTAATTCGTCTTTTGTTGAGCATGTAAAAGTTATTTAGAAATAATTATGCAAGTGGATAAATAACTTTTATTTTTTGCATGTTTTTTATGCAGTTTTACAGGGGAAAAAATCTTCATTTCCTTCATAAAATTCCATATCATTTCTTCCTTTTTTCTCCCAGACACTTCCCCCTTGTACTGGCATTTTGTTTCTCTTTAAATACATTAAGAAATATAATAATTCTGTATTCAATAGATTCTGATTAAACAGGACATAAAATATGATTTTATTATATATCTGTGTTCAGAAAATCCAAAATTCATGCAAAAATTAGGAAAGGAAAAATATAAACAAATTTTTGAAAGGCATTTGTGCAGAACATCTGAATTCTGTTATATTTGAAGGTTGCTATTTATATTTTTGACCTTGGCAACAGTAAGTGTTGCTGGACGACCACAGATGATTCCATTTGAAAGTTGTATATTTTTAAACATCAAATAATTTTCAAACTTCAGAATGTTTTGCCATTTTAGCATGATTTGTGTTGTTTACAGTAAATTGAAAAATTAATCTCGAGCAAAAAGTGGAATTGACTCGTGAACATTTTTGTGTGATTATTTTTCATAACTTTTGACATGTATTATCAAGACAAAAGTGATTTGATGAACTTAATTCTTTATACAGTGATGAAGCACTATAAAAAACTGGTATGATGAATTCAATCATGGTCGGTGTTTGCTCCAGGATGAATTCCAGGAATGTCATTCAAAATCGGTTGTTGTGCCAGAAAATATCGATGCTGTGAGTGATGATAAAGCAAGATCGTCATGTGACATAGTGTGAAATTGAGGTATTGAGGGCATCAATAACATATTACTTGAACATTTGGCAGTAAAAAAGATTTGTTCACATTGGATCCCACATAATCTGACAAAAGTTCAAAAGCTCATGTTGATTGATGCAAGGAAGTGTTGAAAAAATATGTAAAGGTGTATCAAAGGCTGTGTGTGGCATCCACACAAGTGTGAATCATGGATCTATTCATATGAGCCCGAAACAAAACAGCAGTCAATGTATGGGTCTTCCAAGACGAGCCAAATCCAACAAAAGTTGTTTGCAGAAGAACTATATCAAAGCATGGTGCCTGTTTCTTAAGTATTACTGGTCACATTACTGGCAACAGTGGAGTTAGATCAATGCAGGATGGTAGACTCCGAATGGTATATGACCATTTGTTTGCCAGAAATCATCAAAGAAATTTGAAAAAAGCAGAAGAGGTGAATCATTCTTCATCATGACAATGCAAGCTCTTACGCAGCGGTTCAAACAAAGAAATTTTTGACAAACCAAAACGCAAAATTGATGGGCTGTTCCCTGTACCGCCCTTATATGGCACCAGATATAATTTTTTTTTAAATTCCCGCACATCAAAAATAAATTATGTGGCCAGCGATTTGGGATATTGAAGAAGCGGTCGATGCATTCAAAATGCATATTTTGGAGTTGCCTCAATCGGAGTGGAAAAAGTGCTTCGAAGATTGGTGCAAAAATTTGCAATCACTATACATGCAAAAGTATATTGATCTTCAGGGAGAATATTTTGAAAACAATGTAACCAATTTCGATCATAAACATCTGTTTTTTCATTATTAGGCCAGAAATGTAAGTAGCAACTCTCGTGTTGAAGCAAGTGAGTCATCTATAGTGAAATGTACAATTATATATTCAGATATTCGTTTTATAACAACAAGAATTGAACTGTGCAAATAAAACATAAAAATTAGATTTTTAAAGCTGAATCATGTGATTTCGTATTTGTATGAAGAGGAGATAAGTTTATGTGAATTAATTGCTTTCTAAATTATTATTTTCTATTTCTAATCGATAATAAAATAATTCTAAACTTTTTAATTCCATATAATAAATAACAGTCAGCTTTCTTCTAGCTTTCCAGATCTTAGTTAAGGTATTTCAATAAGAATATCAAAGCTGAAAGACTGGTATGTAGCAGAATTTTTAAATGAGTATTAAGGTAAATTTAATGAAAAACGTTTTGTTAAAAAACATTCATAACTTAATTTATTTTAATAAGGTCTTTTAATCATTTTATGGCCATCTACAGACTGTTTTTCAAAGAAAATTAAGGTATTCCTTTCAGACATTGACCAACTGTGAGTTTCCTTGCAGCCCAATAACAAGGAGAAATAGACACTTTAAGTGAATAAGGTATTTCTCCCGCCTTCGTGGCGTAGGGGTCAGCATGCTCGGCACGTATTCGAGAGGACTGTGGTTCGAATCCTGACAAGGGCAGCCCTCATTTCTTCAGTTTCCTGCTTCCAAAAAATCCTAATAACTCTACAGTGGCACCCAAAATAAAAAATGTGGTGGATCATGATTCTCCAACACCAGGATTTTTTTACTGGTTCTCTTAATCCCCAGTTGCCATTTAAAAGGGGGAGTATATAAGGTATTTTCTCCCGCCTCCCTAGCATGCCTTCGTGGTGCAAACTCGGCACATATTTGAGAGGTCTGCAGTTCGAATCCCGGCGAGAGTCTCCTGTTTCAAAATTTCTAATGTCTCTATAACGTCTTCCATATTGCAATCTGAAGACTTTTTTTTAGTAAATTTTTCCCATTTGATTATTCGTATATAAATAATTCATAACAAAATATGTTTGTTGCTAAAAAATAAGTATTTTTTTTCTTTTTTTGCATTTAACTCGCTTAAATTTTTAACTCAAAAGTAAAAAATATATATTTCTCTTCAGCTTTTGCACACTGTAAAGAGTCTAGCAGGTCGTTCTCGAAAAGTACTTGTTTTGGGAAGGAATCATATGAAGAGATGGCCTAAACCTATAATGCAAAAAATCTGTCAGCGTGCTACACTATTTCTCATAAATGACATGTAAGTGTTTTGCATTTTATTTAAGTAATTTGCTTTCTTCAAATTTTTGTATTTAAAATAATATAATATTTGTGATAGTAGATTTTTATTTGTGATTTCCCCCCTTTCTTTAGGTTGAAAGACCTAATAAAAACAGTACAGTATTTAATATATCTGTGTTTTATTTATTTAATTACTATCTGTTGCCACTCTGTAGCCACAATTTCATTCTCTTGTGATTAGTATTCTGCATGATTGAGTTACTTTAGCCGTTAGGCTTGTTTATGCCAACTTTAGGTCATAACCAGCTTGCATGCTATTTCAGTTGTAAGGCTTTCAATTATAAGGTATCATTAGGCTATATTTAATTTCATCAGTTTTAGTTCATCCATTATGTTTGATTTAAGTCAAAGCTGTTGGCTTCTGTAATCATGAGTTGGTACTCACTGTTAAACTTTATTCAAGTTAAATAAAGAGTACTTTACACTGTATCTCTGTTCCTGTTACTTATAAGACATAGTGATAATTCACAGATTGTCGTTTAGAGTTTTAAATCTAGTTTATGTTAGCAAAGAACACCAGACTCTATAACGTGACTAGCATAAGATTTCTAATGAAGAATGCTAGTTGTATGAGCATTATCACAAAAATTGTCAAATTCCCTCATAACTCTCTGAGAGTCAACTTTGTTGGCTTCAAATAATAACAGAATTCTAGCCCATCAAATGATTAATAAATAAGTAAACTTGGACCCAAGTAAAACATTTACATCAAAATATGTTAGAAAATACCAGTAAATTTATTTTATTTTGTTGATAACTTGCAAAAAGTAAAGTTAGAAAGCAAGTAATTATTTATTAGTGTCATTTGTTGAAACAGATATTTTCTGCATAATTTCCAAATTCACTTGCATGTGATGTTGTGATAAATATTTGATGCAGTTTATATTTTTGTCTATGGAATTCATTCACCCAATAGAAAATTAAATGCTCTGTATGTGTTATATAGAACTTACAAAGAATTTTTTCCCCATATAAGCTGATAACAAATCTGACATGATGATGTCAGATGTTTTAGATCAGATCATTAATCGTAATTCACTATTACCTAACTTCGTAACTATATTTTGAATTTTGTTTTAGATCTCAAGATGATCCTTTTGTTGTTTATGCAGCACTGGCAAGTGGCCCTCATACTTTATTTGTTTCACTTGATCTTATGCGAGATCATATGTCCAGGCTGGAAGATACGAAGTTGATTCATTTATTCAAAAAATGGCAACAATCGCATCAGGTGTTTATGAAAGTTGACGAAGAAAATCAAATCAAATTTATAGTAAGTTTTTATTTCTTTGTGTCTGTGTTCATTCAGTTAAATACATCAAAATCAAACGTTTGTAAGTTAAAAAATTAATACATGCTCATCTGACATATATACATACATATGTATACATATGTGATAAAACTGTTCCATTTGATGTAATAAAATGGCTCTATTATTGTAAGAAGACTGGGTCATTATTGAAATAAGATGACTTGGTCAGAGTTGCAACTGCTTAATATTGGAGAGGACTGCATCATGACTTGGAAGACTGCTGTGTAGTTAGCAAGATGACACTCGAAGAACACACATAACGGTAAATTCCACATATGATTTTTATTTTAGTGACAATGCACATTATCATTGTGGGTGCACTATGCACCCCACAATTTTGTTCAGCTTACATCTTAAACAATGGAGAAATTTAGGAAAGTAATCTTTGCATAGCTAATGACACAGTGGTAAGCAGCAGAAGCGACGAGAGAAGACCAGTAGAGGGAGTTGTGACGTAATTAAGCTTTTTATACAAATTCCATTTCAGATAACATGACACTTTAATGAACAGTATTTTGGGTTCAGATTTCATCAGTAAGTGTGCATCAGAACTGCAGGGAGACAAATTTATTGCTCTTATTTTTAGAATGAAATGGAAGTTAAAAGGCTATTAATTTATTATTTGAAAGCTAGATTTTATATTTTACACATTCCCCCCTTCAAGAAGAAAAGGGCTGAGGGAGAGAAAAACCTTTTTCTTTAGAGAGAAAATGTTAAATTATTAGCAAATGAAGAGAAAAATTTGAAAATACAATCCTGAAATTTTCAGCAAAATAATTATTTACGTATTCGCAAAGTATAAACTTTGATAATATTTTAGAGTCCTTTAAAACTTTTTCTGTGCAAAAGTCTTTAGTTCTCATAATTAGATTTTTTTCAGGGAAGGCTGTGCAAAGCTTTGAACAAATATCACAAAAAAAAAAAAAAAAAAAAAAAA
>KK119097.1:279574-316073 GCA_000611955.2 Stegodyphus mimosarum
AGCAGTGGGCAGCGCATTTTCACCCCATATATAAATTATAAAATAAATTATATATATATATATATATAAATTAAAAATACAAGGCTAATATAAAATTGCCCTTTTTGATAATACTGCAGATTGCTAGTACTAATAAAATGTCTAAGAATATTAAATGCAAACTTCTGAATTTCTCTGGGTAGCTGATGCAAAGGCAATTAATAAAAAGAATTTGCATATTAATATCCAAATTTAGAACAGTCTGAATAATGGAATCCAAATATTACCAGGTAGTAAAATCTATATTGTAACTGTTTGTTAAAATGATCTATATATAATTGCTGAAATGGTTTTCTTGATTGGGGGGGGGGAATTCCCTATTCACAAATATGCTGTTTTCTGAAATGTAAACCCGTGTTCAGTACTTGCACATTCCATACTTCCTATATATTTATATATTTTCTTATGATTTTTCATTATAATATAAGAAAACTGATTTTAGTATACATATTTGGTAAAAATATATTTCAGGGTGCCCCTTGGCAATTTTTGGTGATTTGCCAGCAAGGCACAATTTCAAAATGGCTGCTAAACAAAACCAAACTAACAAGTCAAAGAATTACACAAACTCGGTGTCCATGTACACATCCATCTGTTTTAACGGTACAACTGCATATTACAGGCCAGTTTGGCGCATTTTCGAAAAGTCTCCAAATCGGTTATTTTTGCGCATTTTAGAAAATCACTAACTCGTCATATTGTCATAGTAGATGGTTGCGAATTTGAATCAATTCTGTAAACATGCAAAAATATCTAAAATGTAAGTTCAAGAAAAACAACGATAAAGTATTTGAAAATTAATAACTATGTATTTTATGGCATCAACAATGTTAAAATTTTTCATAATATATACCATTTTTAAGACAGTAGCAAAATGGAATAAAACGTTTTAGCACGAAATTTAAGAAATTGTAATAAGCAGTAAATGAGCAATAAATGATCGGAAAGCATCGATTCATATTTAATTTAAAACTTTAAAAAAATGCAGAATTAAAAAAAGATAAAATTCAAAATTTCGATCTACTGAAACATGAGCAATAGTAAAGTAAAGAAAAAAAAAGTGGTTAAACAACTTTGACTACGTTATTTATATTTTTACAGTAAATTTTTATTTATAATAAGTAGTAGAAACTCGCATTTGTTTATATCCACACTAAAATGTAACAATACAATAGAGATGAAATTCAAAATAGCGCGCTCATTCAATACCGACTCTATGGCTCATTTCAACCATGTGCTTAACCACATGTAATGGACACACACACCTCTATTCACACACATCTGTCGCATCTTTCATTTCAAGTAATTTCATACTATTTTTACACTTAGGACATTCGTACATATTCGCAATCAAACCATAATTCATGCACTATTCTATAACACATCTTTCGCCCTTATCTTGCAACCGGATCAAATGAGAAAAATCCACACAATCAACTCTTTCGACGTCAGCCATTTTGCTCACACAATTTACTAGAAGCACAGTGAAATGTGAAAATTCAAAAAGCCCGCTTAAATGCTATAAACTGTAACCTTAAATCCTAACAATTTTCATGATGCCAAGAGGTTACCAGATTTGGCACAATTTCGCTTCTTTTGGCGACTGGCCCGTAATCTGCAGTCTAGCCGTTTTAACTTTAACCCGCGAGCGCGCGCGCTGGGTCCAATGGACCCGCCCGATTAAATAAACCCTTCTGAAAACACCCCTATTTTTTCAAAGTGGTTGTGGTTCAGTGTAGTCTCCTCCAAGGTCACCCTCTTTGTGTTTCCGGAGTTTTTCGCAGGAAATTTGATTGGAAGTTTGGTTTTGATCGGATCGGGTCTTTTAGACCCAGCGCGCCTATTCACATTGCAGTAAAGTAGTTCATTTCTGGTAGTACAGAAAGCTGCAAACATGTCGCGTAATTTATCCTATAAGGAAGAAATGTTACGTTTGCAAAAGTTATTAGAAGATGTATCAACTGGTGAAGAATCCATTGATGAAACTGATAATGAGAGTGATAATGAATTTTTTAGTTCTCATGATACTGATTCAGAAATCGAGATGGATTCTGAAAACGAAATTGAGAATGACATTTATTGCTTTATGGGAAAAGACAAAAAAACCAAATGGTCAAAAGAAAAGCCTAAAACTGATGTTAGAACACCTGCTCATAACATTATCACTAAATTGCCTGGAAACATCGGTAAGGCAAAATATGTGCAGACTCCAAATGAATCGTGGGAACTTTTACTAAGTGAACAAATGTTGCTGAAAGTTGTCAGTTATACAAATATTTATATTGCATCTATTTCTGACAACTTTCAAAGAGAAAGAGATGCTCGTTACACAAATCTAATTGAAATTCGCGCTTTTGTAGGTCTTCTATATTTTGGTGGTGTTCATAAGTCATCTCATGTAAATGTGCGGGATCTGTGGGCAACAGACGGAACCGGCTTAGAAATTTTTCATAAAACTATGTCCTACAAACGTTTTCTTTTTTTATCAAGATGTTTGCGTTTTGATGACATAGGAACTCGCGTCATCAGGAAACAATCAGATAAGCTTGCGCCTATAAGAGAGTTTTTTGAAGATTTTGTAAATAACTGCCAGAAATATTACACTGTCGGTGAGTTCATAACAATTGACGAAAAACTTGAAGCTTTCCGAGGAAGATGTTCCTTCAGGCAGTATATTCCCAATAAACCTGCGAAATACGGGATAAAAGTTTTTGCGTTAGTTGATGCAAGGACGTTTTATACGTGGAACTTGGAAATCTACCCAGGTTTACAACCGCAAGGGCCATATTGTGTAAAAAACACACCTGATGAAATAGTAAAAAGACTGTGCCAAAACCTCTATGGATCGGGTCGAAATATCACTACAGATAACTGGTACACAAGTTACAATCTTGCAAAAGATCTGCTAAAAAAAAAGATAACTATCGTCGGAACAATTCGAAAAAACAAAAGAGAATTACCCGCAGAGTTTGTTTCCGGTAAGAATCGAGAAGTGTTTTCGTCAATTTTCGGTTTTCAAAAGGATACAACTTTGGTATCATATGTTCCTAAAAAAAATAAATGTGTGAATTTGTTATCAACAATGCATCACGACAATGCAATTGATAATGAAACAGGCGAATGTAAGAAGCCTGAAATTGTAACTTTTTACAATCTTACGAAAGGGGCTGTAGACGTAGTTGATGAAATGTCAGCTTCATATTCTACATCAAGAATATCTAAAAGGTGGCCTATGGCAGTGTTTTTTTCTGTTTTAAACACCGCTGCAATAAATGCGAGGATACTCATTTTGTCGTCCAAAAATCCTCCTAAATCATATAAAAGTAGGCGTTTATTTCTGAAACATCTTGCACTGAGCCTGATCGAGGAACAAATAAAATTTCGTGCTTCGATACCATCCCTTTCGAAAGAAATTCGGGCAAAACTGCATGCCGATTCCACAAATAATGATGATGGACAACCGCCGCAAAAAAAGAAAAAATCGGAAACGAAAAGAAGATGCGGTGTTTGCCCAGCGAAAAAGGACAGAAAAACCAAAACGCGCTGCGTAAAATGTGAAAAATATTTGTGTCTGGAACATGCGACAATACTTTGTTCAACGTGTTGCTAACATTTGCTTCATTTTTTCTCCCTGTCTATGGTGATAATAAAGAAAATAAAGAATCAGTGTAGAGTAAAGGTATGCTATTTTTTTTCTATATTAATTTACGGTTTTCTATTTCTTTAAAGAAATTTTATTTCGTAAAAAATATTAATAGAAATTAAAATTAAAATTGTAATTTTTATAATATGCGTACTTTTTAAGTTTAATCATGAAATTTCGGCATAAATGTAATACTTTTACCTGAAGAGTAACATGTTTTTCTTTAAGAAACACGAGATGGGTCTTTTAGACCCAGGGCGCGCGCTCGTGTTACTCAAAAGAGCGCGCGCGCTCGCGGGTTAAAAAAAATTGGAGAATTGCGCAAACTTTGCATTTCGCACTCCCTTGACTTATATGTTTGTAAATTTCGCATTTTTGCTTTAAAAATGATTGAATTATGTTGTTCTTATCTTCCGGTTAAGGTTTTTATGCCTTTAGTAAACTTGCATGCAATATTTATGGAATTATCAACAATTTAAAAGTTTTTTAACTGGGTCTAAACCTAATCATTTTTCTAATGGTGGACATTTTTTCTTACATTTGAAACTTAGGAGAGTATTGGATTTGTTGCCAATTTAGAGAAACTAAGCTTTGCAATAACAAAGGTAACAGCTTCTTTTATTATTCAGAATTAAAACATGCTTAGTCCATTCAGGAATTTATTAGAGGAAATAAGTGTTTAAGATCAACTTCGTAATTTTTAATGTAGAAATTTGCAGTTTTTATGTATTTTTGCCTTGTCGCGAAATGAGATATGAATTAATTGAATGAGAAATACTGAATCATCTGTGAAAAACTTTTTTTTTTCTTTTTTTGGTTGTTGTTTGTTTAATTTCTTTTATCATTGTTTTAGATTTATTGTAGTATTTGACTATAACTTGTGACAAGATTAAATAATTCTTCAGATATATACATAAATTTTGTGCATTCTGAGTTATAAAATAAATGAGATGTAACACTGTGAAGTGAGCCTAGCGCCAGAGTGTCGCTACGGTGAACAAATATATTTATTCTATTGTGGTTTATGGGCTATGCATGAAGTAGATTTAATTCAATCCAATAAGTTTAAATGAAATGCAAAATGCGTATAATTTAATTATAATGTACAAGGAAGTCACGTGGTGTATACATCAGATTTTTTAGTTCAAAGGAGCTTTGTCTCTCAAGGACTATTGTTTTCGTTTTGCGATTTTGCGTAGCAAACATTAAAAGTCTGAATCACTTTTCAAACTTTTGCCACAAAATATTGCAGCCCTGTATTATACTTAAAGAAATTAAATAATGAAGAATCCACATAAATGTATATATATTTCTCCAAATGGGATAAACAAGGGTACCTACAGCCATCCAATTTTGAATAACGTACTTTTCCACCCGAATACCCGCATCCGGAAGCCCGAATTTTGAATTTGTTTTATTATCTATTTCATATTTTGTAAAACTTTAACGAACTTTTGATGAACAAACTAAACGATTTAAAAGCGAGCAATGGCAACACTCTACGGGGAAAAAAAAAAAAAAAAACTTTTTATTTCCAGTGCGTGAGACCGTGTGTAGGAAATTCTAAAGATATGCTCATTTTAAAATTATTTTGTGATATTGCTGTTGACCTGAGTTGTATGGTTTAAGTGCGAAGAACATGATATTTAATAAGTAAAGGTAACACACAAAACGTTGAAAAAGGCCCCTTTAGACGTTATTTAAAATCTAAAACCCTTCAGATTTTTTTTTTTCCAGTATGCATGTAAAAGTTAATTTACTTGAAAACATTATCTGGTTATTTAATTCATTTTTTTTGGGGGGGGGGAGGTCAAGAAAGTGGTAAGGGGGAAGTTTTGTTTACACGATGGAGCGGTCGCCTTGATGATTAATATGTCCTATCAAATAAAACTTTCCTGAAAAATGCGTTTCCCAGATTATAAGGAATAAAATTTACATTGAATCATAAATTACTTGGCAAGATATACACAGTACGATCGTCAAACCGTCTCTGAAATAACCCAATGAGAACCCCCACATGGCCTCCCAAGGCAGGGATGGGCAAACTACGGCCGCGGGCCAAATCCGGCCCCTTGGAAGACTGTATCCGGCCCGCGGATAGAATCTTAATTTGCCTGCCCGAGGCAAATTAAAAGAAATATATATTTAAATATTATATCTCCATCTCCTTTTCTACTTTGTTTAAATATTACTTTTTTTCTTCCTTTTGTTCAAATTATTGATGATCTTTTTACTGTCTCTATTTTTGTTTTACAAAACATATATCGATGGAAATAGCAAGCACAAACACCTTTCAATCGTTAGAGTGTTAAACGCGGAAGTACTTTGGTAGTTATGCTGTAGATTGGCTTAAGAATCGTTATCTGTTTTTCGGGGAGAAGTATGCAAATCCAATATAAGTGAATCAGACCTCACATTTGGCAGACTGGGCATTTTAAGCTCCAGCCAGCGGTCTTTTCTTTTGTCGCGAATTCTAGTATTATTGATTGCGTATGGAAAGATTGCGGACATATAGCATCATTGTGAATAGTGGTTTTGAAATTGTTAAAAGTATAGCGTAGCTAGTGCTTGTTTGGGTTATTCGTAAAATATTTCAACCCCAAAATGTCTACTAAAAAACGTAAAGTTGATTCAGAATGCCATGCTTTTAATGATGAATGGACCTAGAAATATTTTTTACAGTTGTAAAAGATAAACCAGTGTGTCTCATCTGCAATGAAGCTGTAGCAGTCTTCAAAGAATATAACATCATTATCGAAAGTGAGTTTCCCGAATTTAATATCTCACGCCCAGAAAATCAGTGCTATGTTTGCTTCATCTTATATATGTGAACAAGTGTTTTCAACAATGAACCTTAGAAAGAATTATTTAAGAAGTAGAGTGACAGATGAGCAGTTAGCCTCGTTCCTTAGAATCAGTACATCTCACTTCGAACCTCAATATAAGAAACTTTTAAAAATGAAAGCGCAATTTCATTCTTCTCATTAACATATTTAAATTGTAATACTTGTATATGTTTTTAAAATTTTAGAAAAATTTACCTTGGCCCGCCGAACTTTTTTTTTCGATTTTTGGCCCGCGAACGAAAACGTTTGCCCATCCCTGGTCTAGCACTAAAGAGAATGCAGTGGCATATTTTCAAGAGTATGGAATCATTTCTTCTAAGAAAATGTGCATTATTGGCCACAATATGGCATTGAATATCAAAACTGATAAGCAGTGGCAGTGCAATGTAAAGGGGTGCGATAAACGAGTAGCTATTCGAAAAGGCACGTGGTTGGAGGGCTTGAAATTCCCATTTCTGACGGCCCTCCAGTTTATTTACTGCTGGTTGCAAGAATTTACATCAATTGAATGGGGAGAAAAACATCTGGATTTAACAGGCAAGTCAGTTATTGGTTGGAACAATTATATGAGGGGAATGTGCACTCATAGCCTTCTACAACACGATTTGAAACAAACAGGAGGCCTGAACAAAATTGTAGAGATAGATGAGAGCCTTTTTACAAAGTGCAAAAAACAAGTCGGTCGTATTCTTTTAGAACAATGGATATTTGGGGGACCAACGACTGTTTCATCGTAAAGGTTCCCAATCGAAATGCAGTAACTCTAATGGCTGAAATTCGGAACAATGCAGAAGGAACTACAATTTTCTCACACTCATGGAAAAGTTACAAAACTGATGAATTGGAAGCAGTGGGATTCCAACACTTTTAAGTGAATCACTGATATAATTTTGTGGATCCTTGAAACTGGTACACATACACAAAATATAGAACGATTGTGGGGTTTGGCAAAATGGAGAAACAAGAAACACAGCGGAACTGCATGAGGATAATGACTTGTTTGCTTGCACTTTAAAAGCTGTCGATGATTTTTGGCCGCCAAAATGATTTGCAATTATATATATGGTTAGATTCAAGAATAATTCAATGTGTAATTATTAAAAATAAAAAAAAAAAAGGTTTTTAGTTTTTGATTCTTTTTATTACTATTATTATGTTTACATTTTTTTATTATCATTTGATAAATTTAATGTGTTTAGAATGCTAACTTTGGAAATTGCTTTTCATTATGATGGCGCCAAAGCATTTTTGCAAGTTTACAGGTCGACAGGATAATCCCAAAGTACCACAAAGCCATCTGAACAAAAGCTTTTCTCTTTGCAGAGCTTCTTCCTAAAATACTTTCTCAAGTACATAAACTCTACAAATTTCTATTATCCACCCAACAATGAATGTTTCTGTTATGCGGAAGTGTCCCGCTTTTCAATTTGTATGCTTTTCGGTTCGTAAAATAAATATTAAAATGAAATAAATTTATGTAAATTTAATGATTTCATTTTATACTTGTTTCATATTTATGAATCTCGATTAAAAAAATTAACTTGAATTAAGCTGAAATACAGAAATAAAGTTACATAAATTTCTGGATATATCTTTCCACATATTCAATTAAGGTAAATGTTTTACTTACTTTCATTGCCATATTACATGGATGTTTGTAAGTTTTAAGCGTAGGGCCAATTTATAACAGCACAGTTTGTCTTGATCAGATAAAGAAATTATACTCATAACAGTTCATAATACATAAAAATGAATATCAATTAATACGTAAGGAAAAACTTACTTTATTTAACACTTTTACAATGTAAATAGTAATAATTAATTTCTTACTTTTCATGAAAATTCTTTAAAGCGTTAAAATAACATACAGTGTTTGTACACTGTATGTTGAATTTGATGAAAAAGCACTGTAACCTGGAATTGAATTCGAATATAAAGTCCAATATTTTTTTAATATCATCTCCATGCCATTTTGAATAAAATCAAACTTTTTAATTTTTAATACTTTTTTTTTTTCCTCTAAAATTGGAAATGTGAGGAGACATAAAACATGTCACAAAAGTGATTGTAGAATGAAACATTTTCATAAAAGTGTTGTCTATAACTTTTTTTTTTCCCTCCATTTTGGCGACATTTATAAAATTGTTTGGCTTTATTTTTTGCGTGCTTACTTTGTTATATTTTATTGGTACTGTTCTGTTATCTGGATCGGATTCAGAAATGTGTGTATGTATATATATGCATACACACATTTGTGCTTGCATATATACATGGATACATACATACATTTCTAAAAACAGAACAGTACCATTTTATTTAATGTTTAAAAATGGCTCGTAGTCGTAAGGAAACGTCGAATAACATTCGAAAATTGAGCATTTTTTATCAGAAGGATGAAAATTCGATCCAGAATTTCACTAAATTAGTAAATTATATCCCATTCTACAATATGTAATAAATTGCTTTAACCCTCCGCGTAGTGCTCAATTTCGATATATTTGAGTCCTGAAATACGGGGCGGTTTTTTTTAACTTCTCTACCTTCATATATTACTATTCACATTTTTATAAACAAAATTAGTGTAATGCAGGTATTTTAATAGTTTTTTAATTTTTAAAAAACATACAATATGGCTCATGTGATTTTAACATGCATGGAATAAAAATATAAAAGTACATAGGATCTTTTTGATTTTAATAAATATACATGCTAACTAATTTTTAAACTAAACTCGGTGGTGCAACAGGCCTAGTGGGCCACAGCCTGCAGTGTCCTTTTTCTGCTTACTTGACTTTTTGGGCCCTGGAGTGCATCAGCATATGCTCTGGGCAAGTGGTCAGTTTGTCACAGGACCCACAGTGTTTAGTCTTCAAGTGAACGTGAACTTGGTAGTCATTTTATTGACCCGCTTAAGGGATGAAAGGCAACTAATTTGTACAGCTAATAATATTATTTATTAATATACAAAAAAAAATTTACGTTGGAATGCGCTTTAGCCCACTGCTTGGCGGCGATTGTTTTTGAATGAGCAATAAACGCGCCAACATGGGGAACTCCGTATATCCGCCAACATGGCTGACTGTTTGTACGTTGCCTACATTGTGCAATTCGCTGAAGTTTTTTTTAAGTTTAAAAGGAACGCTGTGCACATGGCATTTTCTTGTAATTTATTTTCGTTATTTTAGCTTATTTTGTTCATTTGTGCACGTTGCCTACATTGTGCAATTCGCAGATGTTTTTTTAAGTTAAAACGGAACGGTGTGTACATGGTATCGTTTGTAATTTTAATGCCCTTTTAAAAAAAATTCCTTCTTTCTTCGATGCCATTTTGGTTACGTTTTCGCTGAGCGTGTCGGGAAGGTTATGTAACGGCATAAAATGTGTAAGTATTACAACATAAAACATAAAATGTAAATAATTAATTTAAACCTAACTGTCAAATATTTTAATGATCATAATGTTTGTTTTGCATATTATTTTATTATCTTTTTGTGGCAACAGTTTCCATACTAATTTATGCTTTAGAATTCTATGTTTTGTTTACAATAGGTTTTCGCGGAGCGTGTCGGGAAGGTTGCAATTGCAAAGACGTTTTGCAGAAACGCGCCGAATTGGCGATTTTCAAAACATCGCCAAGCAGTGGGCTAAAGCACATTTTCACCAAAATTTAGTGTGGTAAACTTTGAAACACGGCTCTAAACATAATCCAACACAATACGAGTCTCTTTACTTTTTTTTTTGGAGCAACACACAGCACATTTCCTTCTGGGTTCCTTTTTTGGTGGTAAGTGGCTTATAAAATGCCTCCCAACAAGGCAAATAAAGTTCATACTATCATTACTAGAGCGTATTAATGAGCATCCAGCAGAAGAGTATATGTCAAAGATGTCCTCAATCACAGCTAGCTTGAAATCAAGAAGGGATTTTTTTTTTGTGTTTGTTATTTTCTGTATATTATACACGAACTCCACATTGCTTGATCCAATACATGAAAAAATATTTTCTTGTAATATCTACGAAGTAGAAAAGGTTGTAATCTCCCTACACCCACTTCCACTAATTTATGCTCAACCGAAATTCATTCCTATTAAAAATATAAAACTAACATGGCATGGAAAATTTCTCCTGTTCACCAGTGGTATTTCGCTGAACAACGAGGCCTGTCACTTCTGAGTAAATATCCAAACGGCCATGGCCAGATTCAGAAGTGGGTACCTTCAATGCATGAAATTCAAAGAGGGAGAAAAGACCTTCCCCTCGTGTGCCTGTTCTCTCCCGCTCACCTACTAGATTGTATAGACGTCTCCCTCAGACAGCTGTCGACTGAGCAGGATGACATCAACAATTTGCTTGTGCGGCAAGGTCTCTTGGACTTGGTGTAGGCTATCCTGCTCCAAGGGGATTTGAAATAACAACAACATATCTACGAAGTTTTTTTCGGGTACTAGGGTAGTGCACCTCCTGATCACATCTGTTAATACCACTCATTGTTAAAGTTATAATCATATATCAGTTTTGGCTTTTTCTTTTGTCAACCCTACATAAACTGATACAGGTAACGTATCATGAAAAGAACTAAGCATATTTACTATTTTCTTATCATTCCGCAATGAAAGAAGCAACAGTGTTGATTGTGTTCGGCTGTGAAGAAACAATAGTACTCCCTTACAATGATATAAACCTGCAGTGCCATCTAGGTGCAAAATGAAACATGAATATTTCAATATTCTCAGCCTACACGGAGAAAAAGCTAGATCCATATTGAAAATACGAGAAATTGACTTACACATGCTATTTTTACACATCTCTTATTATGAGACGGATTTTGCATCTCGTGGAAATTGCAGGGCCATACATGGAGTTAACCCTCCATGGTTAAAGAAGAAAATCTAAAGTCCCAAAATAAAGTAAGAAGAGGTTGTCCGGCAAAGAGGAGTTGAAAATTAGATAAAAAAGAATTTTGTTAAACTAATAAGTATTATGTAGATCTTTAAATATTATCAAAATCACTTTTATATACATACATATTTTCAAGAAATAAATAAGAGTTTTTTATGAAACTTTCTGAAAATATTTTACAAATCCACTTTGTAATATTAATAAACAAGAATTATAGTATTAAAATACAGTTCGCATCTCAAGAATAATTTCGAATCTAGATGCCATAAAGGAAAATGGAAAAGTTGCCAAGCGGCACGATTTAGAGACAAGTATGAAGAAGTGCGATGTAACAAATTCATAACCTGTTATTGCTGTATTTTTTGCTGCATTTAAAAAAATGATTAAAATTTGGGGCCTGCCTTTTACAGAATAGGAAACAGTGAATTATGAGATGGTTAATTAGGTTTCAAAATTATGAAAACATACCATAAAAAAATGCCGATATTTAATTGACACAATATGGCCACCTGAGTATAGCCAACAAAATAGCAATATATTGGAGCAATTATCTGCAGGAAGTGCTATATCATTTTAAATAAAGTTTTCAGTAAAATTGGAGGAGGTTAAAACTTACAGTAAGTAGCAATAATACAATTCTTTTTGTAGAAATGTCAGTCTCCCATTTTCAATATTAATCAAGACATCAAAATGAATTTAGAAAATTTGTTTAAATAAAAATAGAAATGGTTTGAGATTGATATGTACTCTAATGTTCTGTAAATTCTAATATTGGAAAAAAAATGACAATTCATAAAACTGTATTTCTGAACCAGTGTCATTCAACACAGTAGAGAGTTGCTGGCATATGCATACTACTGAAAATGATATATAATGGAAAAATAGTTGAAAAAAGTTATTTTCTATTTATTACATGAAATATATCTAGTATAAATCAAACAATCTGCAGGTGTTTAAATACTTCAAAAATTTTTCTGCTTAATGCTTTGATTGATAAAGAGTTTTTGCTGATAATATTAAAAGTTCATAAAAATCCAAATGAAAGACATACGTTCTTAATTATTATTCCAAAAATGCCAGAATGTTTCAAACAAATTTAAAATTTATGTTAGATTAGAGGTATTTGGAAAAATACTACTGAACATATAACATGTATTATTTAAATTACTGCAGGACTAACATTATAAATATTTCCGAAGAAGATATTAGTTAGTTCTGAAATCTTAGAGATCATTATCAAAAATAAGATTTATTTGAATTTTCAATTATCCATGCATTGTATTCAACATTTTCAACAACATGGAAAATTTTTCATCTATGCATATTTGAAAATAATAACTACAAAAACGAAATACAGAAAAAATTCTTTACATACAGAGTGTTTATAAATTAATGCTTTGGTTTTAAAACTAAAATAAATCGACATATTATTTTAAACCAACAAACCTTATAGCATAAGCAGCTGCAACTATCTAAGTTTTTGTTGCATGAATTACAATCCTTCAATATACGCACACAACATACATCTACACAGTACAGTATCTCCAATCCAACGACGGTGAACAACACGATTAAGAAGCTCTCGTACATTCCTGTGAAAATGAGACAGAGCACCATCCAGCTGAAAAATGTAATAATCATAATTGGTGTTTAGCTAGTGTAACAACCAGGTTTCCAACATTTCTAGAAATAAGGAACCGATCACAGAAAAATTGGCCATGAACTTTCTCTCAGGACACCGCAAAGTAAATGTACACGAAACTTGCAATGCACTGAAACCAAAGATCTGGACACCTCAAAACGGAGCACACAGAAAGCCTTTTCCTGTTGTATAGCTATCTCTGAAACACGGTAAGCATGGCAAGCAAGCAGCACATGAGAAACTTGGACAATTGCCAATGCTTACAGTTTTACATCGATTTATTATTCATTTTTAAAATTGCAATGTTTGTTTATAAATACCCTGTATAATAAAGATTGAAAATCAATCAAAAATCGCCACTCATCTCTTTGCTGTGATTACTATTGTTTCTTCCGCAAAGAACCCACTGGCAACAATGCCTTTTTTTGTTGTCAAGCTCACTGCCAGCAATAGTTTTAACCGTATGCTGTTAAGTTTTCGAAAAAAAAAAAGTGATATAATGCATATATAAGTCAAATTTAGCATTTTAAACAAGATATTAAGCATATGTAAATTAAATTTAGCAGATTAAATATGCACTGGTCATCAAAATTAAAGGATAATGAGAAAAAATATGCTAAGTTAATGTTGCAACCAATACTCATTGGCATAATTATTTATGCTAATTAAATACAACTGAACACAAAACTGCATGTTCGTGCCCACCTTAGCACTAGAAATATGTAAATTAGTTAAACATGCTATTTAATAAAATGAAATTCAAGTTGGTGGAAAAGCATGCGTAGGTAAAGATTTCGTTTCTTTTCTCAGATTTTTATGGCTCTGAAAAAGTGGCTACTTTTTTCCAAAAACAACCTATGCCATTAAGTAAATTGCCACAGATGTATTACCCTAATAATCTTCAACTGCATTTAAAATTTCTGTGAATGGATCTTGCTGCTGTGTTTAACTTCACGTCAAAATAGGTATTCGTGTATAATATCAACTAGATTTTCCTCGTGAAGAGCATTTTATTATTATTTTAATTTTACTTTCAAAGGCTGCCTGTTCGATTCTTTGGACTGAGTATGTGCACCAGTTGCCAGACAAATGAAATTTGTGGTGTGGTTAAGAGTCTGATGCACATAATACCAATGCTTGCCTAAGAATGAATATGTGCACCATTCATCAATCATAACTGTTGTTTCCTTTGTCATATACTTTTCAATCAGTGGCATCAGAATCTCCACTTATCTCTCGTTTGCTGCAAACATGTTTTTTATAAAGGCAATCTTTTTGAGATGCACCACTGTAGATAAGCATCTGTCTTTGATAACTTCAGTAACTGAAGGAAATATCTAGTTGTAACAAACGTTTTCTGCCAAAAAAACGTTCTTAATAAAGTCTGAAAAACAATACTTTTAGTGCAGGTAGTAATCACTACCTAAATCTATGATTTTCTGCCAAGGTTTAGGTAATTTTTCAAAGCCTTCGGCCCAGATACTTGATGACCACAACTCCAAAACAGATCAATCTCATTTCAGACATCCTTTGCAGAATAGAAGATAGCACCAGCAAGATGTAGCTTCAGGTGTGAAAAAAAGGTAGAGGTCCGAAGTAACAGTGTTAGGGCTATATGGTGGATGTGGCCAAAGATCTGAGTTCAGCTAATGAATGCAGATACATATGGCTTTGCATTATCTTGATCAAACATTACCTTTTTGTAACCAGAACTCAGTTCAACGTTTTTCCTTGATAGCGGCATCAGCACAGACTAGCATCTTGCTGTACACTTTACTGTCAAAGGTTTTACCTTTTTCCTGGTACTCTTTCTGGAATAATACCACCAGATACAAAGGATGATATAAAGCAGCTTTTTATTAGTCAAATTTCACTTTGCAATGCTGCCAACTGGTGCAGACGAATCCTCTTTTTGGCCTGCGTTGTTGAAGTAAATCCATTTTTCATCACAAGTGATGATCCAGTCCAGAATTTTGTCCTTGCATTAATATTCAAGCAGATTAGTGCAGGCTCTTACATGTCTGTCCTTATCTGCTGAGAGAAATGGTTGCTTCAATATTTCTGAAAACCAATTTGGAAACTATGCAGTAAAACATAATTTATATGGTGAAACTTGAATATTAAACAGTTTTTAAAATGTATTCACATATATTAAGGTCATTTTTAAATTGCCAACTATTGCATTTTTTAGTTTATGTCTTTCCATGGCATTTCATATTTTCAATAAATAACTTTTCATATATATCTGAGGGGGGCAGCCTATACTATTCTGGAGGATAAGTGGCTTTGATCCTCCAAGTTGGGGATGCGATGATTTGTACCTCAGACACGCTTCTCTGCATGGTGCATTGAGCTCTGTGAGGCCATGCATCCTGCTTAAAATGAATCCTTAACATGGGTAAACCTTAAAGTGCATCCTTTGCTGAAATGAGAAACAACTAAATGCTTAATATTATATACATATGAAAAAAGATCTGATTAACAAAGGTTGAGTACTTATGTATTAAAAATATTTCTTAAATTCTAATCTATATTCATAACTTAGTTTCATAAGTTTTACATTATGTAATTAAAAAATGCTGCAGTCTAGTTAATTTAGACATACTTCACACAAATGGAAAAAGATAAAAATTCTTTTGTTATCTGAGATGGAAGATATATTAATCTGTGCCTGGAAAATTTTTGTTACGTCAGAAGGATGACAGAATAAATTAAATGAACGAAAAGAAAATATTCCTTAAATAACAGCACAAATATAGAAATCAGTTATATACAGGAAACTGAGAACTGAAAATAAAAAGTGAACACCTGAGACATTTGAAAAAAAAATTATAAATGAAAAAGAATAAAAATTTATTCACATACAGAAAATTTCATGTGAATTTTTAAATATGAAATAAGCTTTTCTTTAAAACAGAATCAATAATACCTGCAATTTATAACACATTCAAAAGCCCACTTTTGAAATTTGATGAATCGCAAGCATATTGGATTATATCAATATATTTTGTAACATTTAATCCATTGGCTTGAAATGCCCACTAATATTAAAATTAAGTAAAATTCAAAGCTTAGATAAATATCACTTTTGTAAAAAGAGTTACTTGTATTTTGTGAGAATCCAATCCTTTCTTCAAAGCAAACAACTCTGTTCAATAATGAGAATAATGTTAATTTTGTTTGATTTTAATATTTTGCTTCATTGATTTGAATTGAATTTGCCCTGAATGACATAATTAATTCAAATTATAACACTTTTTGTATACATAGATATAAATATTCAAACTGGGCTAACATTTGTTAGTTCAGGTTTACATTATATTTCATATTTTATATATATTGTGTAATTAAAAAAAATTAAACTACTCGACACATTTAGTATATAGAACTTATTTATGACAGAAAAACAAAGTGTTAAGAAACTACTCAATTCAACTCCAACATACTGAATTGTCCAGCGATTTGACATTTTGCCATAGGCCATGAGGGCCATTTTTCAGGAAATTCTGTGATTTTTCAGTCACAACAAGTTAAATAAAACAGATTTTAAAAACACAATAAATTCAATAAACACATTTAAATATAATTTTCAGTAATTATATAATTTATTTAAAAATAGTAATCTTAAAATCAGAAAATGTGGGAAAAATCTGAAATCACATAACTTACACATATCATAATTTCTGCAATTGCATTATATATTTCATATTTCAGCATTCAAATTAATCAATTTACATTATTACATATCTTGAATGTGATAGTAAGTAAATCCAATAATAAAAAGGAAAGAAAGAATATAATAATACATGACTGACAAATATCATAATTTTCTTTAGTTTGATTTCAAGTTTCTCATTTCAATCTTCTAATTTTTGCTCTTTAAAAATCTCAAAATATATAAACACAATAAACTGCATTCCATTAAAAAAAAACTGAGTGTTTACATCGAATTAGAATTTTTGGTAATCACATAGTATGTTATCTACCACTTTTAGTTAGTTATTTTTAAGATGGCAGCACTAAAACTGGTTGTCAGTTAAATCATTTCTTTTCCCTGCCATTTTATTGTACATTTGAATTAAAAAATAGTGTATTAGTAGTGCCATCTAAGAAATAAATAAAACTAAATATCTAAATATGGTAATATGGTCTAAATATGGTAGATTGCACACTACATGATTTTTGGATTATCATATATGACAAATATAGAAATAAGTAGATAATTTATACAATATTTCAGAAATAAATAATTCTTCAACCACTATATATGCACATCCAGGAAATTATTTAACATCTAGATGGTTAACACACAGAACACTTTTCACAATCTTAATACATAAATTTAACATCTAGATGGTTAACATACAGAACACTTTTCACAATCTTAATATATAAATAATGAATAAATACAGACAGATTAAAATTGACAGTTGTGATACAGGTTTCAATGAATGAGAAAGATAAATAAGCAGAAAGACGAAAAGCTAATAAATTAAAACAAACAAGCAATTCATTAAACTGAAATGAAATTTAAAAAATAGAGGTTGCACGTATCTTAGTAAATGAATATTCATACATTTAGATAGTTTAAAATCATTACAGGAAATTAATAATGCTTAAATTGATAATTAATATAGAATTTATTTAAAAAAAAAGTCTTTCAAAACCATTTACATAGTTTAAATTTGAGTACTGACCAATCTTACAATAAATCTTCAATGCTATCAAATCAGGCTCAAAATCAGGCCTCTAATTCCTATGTCCCCTTATTCTTAATAATGAGAAATTACTTCTTTCTTTTGATACAAGATTAGATACTTAAAACATAACAAATAAATCACACATTTTGCAAAATAGTTTTGGAACTCATTAAAATTATATAGATTCACTCTAGCACACTATTCATACATAAATACACCATTTTGATACTAACTTTTCATATAAAATCATAAAACTAAACAACGTTTTAAATGAATTTTGCACAGTTTGTCTAAAAAAATTCCAAACAAATAAGTGACTGCATGTATGACGATCCCACAATTACAATAGTTAATTAATTCCAGCAAAATGACATGTTAACTCTTTCTAAAAATACACTTAAAAATACTGTAATTCTAACTATTCATCAAAATATCCATTTTTAATTGTATTTTTCTTTAATGCTTTATATAAAATTAAAAGAAGCTAAAATTTGCAGTATTTTATATACACACAAGCAAACTTTAGATTAAATTTGTAAAAATAAATTATTGTAAAAAGTATTCTCATTTTAATTGTAAAAAGTA
Source organism: Stegodyphus mimosarum (assembly GCA_000611955.2). Taxonomy (NCBI): domain Eukaryota; kingdom Metazoa; phylum Arthropoda; class Arachnida; order Araneae; family Eresidae; genus Stegodyphus; species Stegodyphus mimosarum. The sequence goes on from KK119097.1 coordinate 297,929, forward strand.
TTCACATTATAGAACTTACTGAATCTAATCTGAAGTAAAATTCTAATTTTTACAAGTGAGGCATTAAGTTAAAAACATAATGGATATGCCAAATAACAAAAGATTTTGTTCACAAGTTACCGTCAGCTTAATATTAATCAAAGGTTCCCAACAATATTTAATTGCTAACAATCAATATGTATTGGTACGAATTTCACATTTATTTGGCTATTTGTTTGGAATTGTAATTAAAATTCCTTTTTATTTCCCCATGCAATGCAGATGATTTTTGAAGAGAAAACTACATTGAAAAAAAAATAGCAATAAAAATAAAAGAGCGCGTGTATTTGATGCTTAATAAATAAATATCTCGTAATTACTGTTGCCATCCAGAAATATCGTGATTGTTCTACTGATAATTGAAAAGCTTATAAAAGCCGAGGCGAAACACCTCATCTCAGTTGTTGTTGTAACTGTTATACTTGTAGCTGTAAAAAGCGAACTGCTGTTTGTTTACTTAATGCTGTATTGATTGTAGCGATTTCGCTGTGAGATAGAATTATTTTATCTCTTTTGAACTGAGTTTTTGCTAAACGTTTGAGATATTGTGAAGAAATATTTCAGCATTTTAATTTATTTCTTGTGGAAAGAATAAAATTTTGTTAACTTTTTAACGACATGTGCATTTAATATAACGAACCCGTACGCATGTAACAGTATTATATTTTAAGAACTACACTACACTTTTCTTTAGAAGTAACATTTTAAACATTCACAACAGAAAGAACAAGATGTTTCTGAAAATGACCAAATAACAGAAAATCATGAAAATACAAATTCCTTGGCATTTAAAGATTTCACACAGGAAGTTCTGAGGTATTTACCCTTAGCTCGGAGTGATAGCTGACTTAGTTAACCAAGAATTAAAGTTAACGAAAACAATTTTCTTAATCAAGAAACATTTCACTTACTGATAATTACCATCTGAAGAAATTTAACTTATCTAGAAAAGCTGATATTAATTTTTTAAAAATTTTGTTTAACAAAAACAATATTGCTTACCAAAAAATTTCAAATCATCAAGTAATTGAACTTCTGCTACATATTACATAAGTTGCTTCAAATGTTCGAACCCCCATGGCAGTATAGTAGCGTGCTGCAGATAAATCAAAGTACTAGCTACATTTTTTATTACTATATAAATTCTTTTAACATTATTTCAAAACATAATTTATTTATGAAATTTTTTTAAATAACACTGATATGATGATAGACTGATTTTAAATAACACTGATATTTTTTAAATAACACTGATGATTTTTTTTAATAACACTCAATATGGCACTGAAAATTATTCCACATTGGCACATGTGCCACAGATGCCTGTTACAGAGCTTTGATGCCGCCCATAAACTAATAGATAAGAAAAAATGAAAGAAAGAATTAAAATGCTCAAATAAACATTCACCATATGAAGTTCACCTGAAAAATGACTGAAGGAAGAAATAGAAAGGGAAGAAGAACTAAACATAAATGGAGTAGTTAGAGATGAAAATGAGTCAAAAACAACTTAATTTTTCATGCTAAGACTATGAATATATTTTGGGTCATATGCTACATAAAGCTATTTATGCGATGGAGTTAAGAAATGCTGCGGTATTTATAATGCCTGGTAAAACTACAAGCAAATCTTTATTAAAAGAATTACCTCCCTTTCTTATGTCATTCTCTAATATTAAAACATTATTAAAAATCACATGGATAATTTTGTTTGAAACTAAAATAACAGTAAAAGAATTAATAACACACAAGATACACTATTTGTACCAACATCTGTAATGTGAATTTTTTGTCTGCAGTATGCCGTTGTGTTACCACAAAATCTCCAGAGATTACAACAAACCCAGAAACTTGTATGGTATAAAAATTAGATTTTATAATTTTAAGTTTCTGATTTATTTATGAAAAGTGTACACTAGGTATTTAAAAACATATTCACTTTAAAGGATCTCTATAACTATGGAGTTTTTTTTTAATTAATAATTTAGGTTTCCTGTACATGAAAGTTTACACACAGATTATTTTCCTACTTGTATAACTACAAGTTACTCTACCTGTAATAAATTTTGCACTTTTTCAAGTAATTCTGAAATATGTTCCAATGAAAGAGTATTGATCAAATCATTTTTAACACAATGCACAAATAAAGTTTGTGCCGTCCAGATGGTATTGGTTAGGGAAGCCGATTACTATACTGAAGGGCCCGGGTTCGAATCCCGAAGAAGGCATGGTTGTATCTCTCCATCCCTTCACAGCAGGTAACAGTGGCCGCCTATTAGGTGTCTCCAGAACAAAATATCCACCACTTCCGGCCTCAGGAGTGGCTAAGGTTGAAGGGGGAAAAAAAAGTGCCCTCTGTGTTTGGAGGGGGGGGACAAATAAAAGTTTGTATCATGTGAACAAGATTTTCCATCAAGCAAATATAATTTTCAGCCATACATATTGCATAAGAACAATTTTTTATGCATGCAACTAATACAGATGCAATGCTTATATTTACAGAGATAAAACATACACAACTATATAAGTGAATTATCACACAACATGACACACATGAATTTTCTAAGATTAAAGATTTCTAAGATTTCCACACCTTAATACACTGTTGGCCACCATAAATGCAACACCCTGAAGGAAGCATGCAAATAACATGAAATTTAGAGCATGCATTAGCGGAGGTGAGATATGCATATGATTAGAATTTCAGCGCACACACACATCACGCGCGCCTGTGGCACCACTTCAAAGCGCTATTTAAGGCTTAGAGTTTTCGACGATCTTAAGTTCGGCAATTGTGTTTTTCTTGTGGTTTTTTTCAAAAAAACAATCCATTATGTCTCGTAGTCAACAGCGATCATTTGATCAAGTATCCGAGTTCAACAGAGGAAGGATAGTGGCCTACCGAGAGTGTGGATTACCTTTCAGAGAAATCGGTAGTCGTGTTGGACAAAACCAAACAACTGTAACGCGGATATAGGACCATTAGATGCAGGAGGATACGACGGACCGACGTGTTCGATCGCATCCACCTCAGTGCACCACTTCACGTGATGACAGGAACGTTGTGCGCATGGCAGTGACGGATCACTCAGTCACATCACAAGTCTCTTTGAATCAATGCCGAAGCGTGTGGCAGTGGTGATCTCCAACAATGGCGGCTACTCTGACTACTGATTCTAGAAGAAATCTCACTTCACAGAAGTCTATAAATTTAATCATTTGATACTTGGTCAACATGTTATCTACTAAGTAAATTTTGTTGTGATAGCTCTAGTCTTTCTTGCTGTTGCAATTTGGGTGGCCAGCAGTGTATTATTTTTTCTAAGACCAATTTGTTTTATGCTCCACAAGTAACATTGGTACTGTTCTATTATCGGAACCAGATTAAAAAATGTAGGTACGTATGCATGTATGGATGTGCTCATGTATGAATGCATATATGTATATAAGAACATACATGTATGTACACACATATTTCTGAGTGTGTACCTGATAACAGAAGAGTACCTAACATTTTCTGGCTAACCTTCATTTTTTCTTGCAATTTTGATAGAATTTATATTTGCAAAAATTCTGCAGATGATAAATGAACAATAGAATACAAGACTTCTGATTTTTTAAGCATATTACTATATACAGTCAGACCAAAATGGAAGAGAGCAGGAAAAAATTCAATTTATCAAACATTGAAATTGAAAATTTAGGCAAATTACATAAAAAAGAATAAAATTCTAAGTTAATATGCATATAAATACATTTAGCAAAGAAAGACAGAAATTAGTATACTCAGTAATGATGAAAAATTATTTAAATGTACAAGTGAAATTAAAACAGTCAATTTTAGTGATATTAAATACAAGTAGAAAAATTTTTCAAATACTTCATAGACAAAACCTTATTCATGAAACTAACACTGTGATGATCTCATCAACCAAAATGTGAAAATAATAAAATTACCGAAATAATCCAAAGTAAACTTAGCATGATATGCAAGGTGAGCAATAAAAGCAGAGCAATTTAGATGACTAAGCTGGATCAAGACAGATAATCCATTTTAAGTACAGTACAATTATTGTGTATTCAGGGTACATACAAATGCCATCAAAATAACATTTCAGCTCAAAATAAAAACTCTGAGAAACAGGCAAATTAGATTTGAACCACTGAAATTTTGAATTGAACCATCTGTTACATCTAACATGCTTTTATAAATGTTATGCTTTATGAATAATTTAACAGACTGAGATCTATGAAACTATTAATTTTTTTTTTTAAAAATCTTTCTCATATAGTTTCATTACTGAAGCATTTTAGGTACTTACATATTATCCCATGAATGGTGAATACCAAGCAGTGTGATTTAGTGTCAGTTATGGATAAGCATGACATAATGATGTACTCGAAACATCTCATTTCCATTTGATGTAGCTATGATTGATTCTTGATAAGCCACAGTTTGTTATCATGAACAAGGAAATAAATAAGCTGTTATTGCTGTAAAAAAAAGCATTTTGGGGAAACAAATATTAAAATTTGGGACCTGCTCTCTACAGAACACCAAGCAGTGGATTATTTTCAATGATACAGGATCCAATTCTCATCTATAACAGGACCAGATTCAGAAAAGTATGTATATATGCATTTTGCATTGCATATGTATGGTGTATGTATGCATATGTGTATGTACACACACACATATATTTTTTAGTCTGGTCGTGATAACAGAAGATACCCAGAATATTACCATAAAAAAAGTATGACACGATATATGATCAACTGAATATGGCCGACAAAACAGCAACAGACTGGAAAAATTATCAGTGGGAGGATTGTATCCATAGTATTCTATACAAAGTCCAAAGCATTCTATACAAAGTCCATTAATATTGGAGTGCTTAATAAAATAGTAGAAACTGATAAGATCTTTTTATGAAGCGGGCTGAATACTGATTGTTTAATAACTAAAAAGACATCCCTTTCAGAGTTCCACTGGAACGACTGACATAATTCTGGTGGGATCTTGAACAACTTTCAAGGTCAACATGATTACAAGCAAGTATCTCATTTTATTTCTTCATTAAGTAGTATCAGCAAAAAAAAAAAAAAAAAATTACAGTGCTTAACAGACAAGATGGTAAAATTTGCTGCATTCGTTACTGTAGTATTTATATAGTTATTTACATATAATATAGTATATGTAATTTTCTTAATTTAATTATAACTTGAGAAATCAAGATGTAACGTATTTTATTGAGCATGAGTATGCATATGCAATTCAAACTCTTCCTTCCATCTAAAATTTTCATTACATATTTCACAAACATGAGATATTTCAGCCAAGTGTGTATGAACATGCCTCCGCAGTGTAGATTTTTGCCCAAATGATTTATGACATACTTCACAGATATGAGATTTCTCACCTGTATGGACAAGTAAATGTCTCAATAAATTACTCTTCTGGATAAATGATTTATTACACACTTCACATTTATGCGGTTTCTCACCTGTATGATTATACATGTGAATCTGTAACAGGCATTTTTTCGAAAAAGATTTGTTACATACATCACAGACATAAGGTTTTTCACCTGTGTGATCATACATGTGCTGCTTTAATTCACTTAATTCAAAAAATGATTCGGAACACAAATTACAATCATATGATATCTGCCCAGTATGAGAAAGCTCATGTCTTTGAAGCTCTTTCTCTGACGTAAATGATTCATTACACTCTTTACACGTGAATGACTGCTCCCCTGTGTGTGTACGTAAATGTTTTTGCAATGTTGATTTCTGTGCAAAAGCTTTATTACACACTTCACACGCAAAGGACTTTTCGCCAGTATGAGTAAGTAAATGTCGCTGCAAATTATTTTTTTTCATGAATGACTTGCAACACGTACTACATTCATAAGGTTTCTCCCCTGTATGATCAAACATATGTAACTGAAAAGCAATTTTTTTGGCAAAAGATTCACTACAGATAGTGCACGTATAAGGTTTTCCACACGTATGAATATACATATTCTGATTTAACTCATTAGACTGAGAAAATGAATCGGTACTTATGTTACATGCATTGCATTTTTTTTTAGAATGAACAAGCAAATGTCTTTGCAATTCATAATTCCATCCAAATGACTTATTGCACAATTCACAGACAAAAGGTTTCTCACCAGTGTGACTATACGTGTGCACTCGCAAATCAGTTTTTCGGACAAATGACTTATCACATACGTTGCATGTATGAAGTTTATTCCCAGTATGTGTAAACATGTGGCCATTTAATGAACTTCTCTGCGCAAAAGCACGATTACATATGCTGCATACAAAAGGTTTCTCACCAGTATGAGTACGCACATGCACCTGCAATACACTCTTTTCTAAGAAAGATTTGCCACATTCATCACACGTGAAAGGCTTTTCATCTGTATGAATGCGCATATGACGCTGTAATTTACAATTTTCCACAAATGATTTACCACATACGTCACAAACATAAGGTTTCTCACCAGCATGGAGTTGCATGTGCTTCTTCAGATTTCCTTTCTGCACAAATGACTTGCTACATATATCACATATATGAAATCTTTCACCTGTATGAGTACACATATGTCGTCTCAACGTATGTCTTCCTACAAATGACTTGTTGCATATCTCACAAACATATGGTTTTTCACCTGTATGAGTACGCTTATGCATATTTAAGCTATCTTTGTGTACAAATGACTTATTGCAGATGTCACACACATGAATTTTCTTACCGATGTGTATGCGCATGTGGCGCTGTAATTGACATTTCAGCACAAATGATCTGTCGCATAATTCACAAGCATGACATTTATCACCTTTGTGAATAAGCATATGTACTTGTAAATCACCCTTCCGTATACATGCCTTACCGCATAACTCACATACATATGGTTTATCTCCTATATGGATAAGTGTGTGCATTTTTAATGTACGCATTTTCACAAATGACTTACCACATACATTACAAACAAACGGGTTTTCACCTGTGTGTATGCGCATATGAACTTGTAAATTATACTTCTGCCTAAAAGCTTCACTACATATGTTACACACATAAGGTTTATCACCTGTGTGAATTCGAGTATGAATCAACAAATCACTCTTTCGCACATAGGATTTCTTACATATCTCACAAGTGTGAGGTTTCTCGCCAGTGTGAACATGCATATGCTGTTGCAAATTTACCTTATGTAAAAATGCTTTGTTGCACACTTCACAAATAAAACGTCTTATTCTTGACTGGGTCAACATTATTATTTTTTAAGACTTCTTCATCATACTAAACTTAGACATGTACACAGGTAAGTTCATTCTTAATTTAAAATTTTGGTAAATAACTATGGCTTCAGCAATAAATTTGTTTCATATAGCTGCATTTTTTAAGTTTTATCCTCATAAAACAGTATTTATGATTTCTTAATCATTATAATTTATATCATATATCTATATTATTTATGACTAATTACTAATCTTCAAAGTACGAGTTAAAAAATTTTACACAGCTGAGGGTAATAAACAGTGAAATAATTATGCTTGAGAGCTGGTATATCAAGTGGCACATTGTGAATAATGAATGATTTTATAAATAAAATGCATATCTAAAACAATTCATAATTTATTGTGCTAGTTTCCCATGAGTTTTCACATATATTTAGATGCATCTGTATGTGAAACTATATGCAAATAGTTGTTTACTCATAAAATTCCTCATGCATACTAATAATTACAGCAATTCCATAAATAAGTAATTCAGCTTGAAACAGAAAACAGATGAGCATTTATTATACCCTCAAAATTAATCGACAGATTAACTTATGATGCTTTTAAATACACGAGATATATTTTTCTGAATTAAATTGTTAACTTATACCTTTATATTACAAAGATTATCCATACTTTCACATTCCATACTCAATCGTTTTTTACATGCATTTGTTACTATTTTATTTTTGAAACGGGAAAAAAGTTCGATAATTTTATTTATTCATTTTCTTTACAGCTGCATAAAATCACCAATTTTTTATTTAGTTGAAACTCATTGCTTGAATTACCGAGTAAAATGTTCCTACATATTCACCTACACAGAACTTTTCACCTTAATGGATTACCAAAGCGCTAAGCAACAGCAGTCACTTCTTTTTTAACTTTAAAAAGCACAATCCCTTGATTTTTCTTCTCAGTATTCACATTAAATGCATATGAAGCCACACACTTCACATTAACAAAATTTGATATTTAATAAAAGTTTAAGTGCTTTTATTCAGAGGAATGATAATTTCTAATTTACAGACATTTTAATCAAAATAAAAAAAATATTAAACTACGTCACGCACATTATGTTAGCAAAATTATATTGCAAACTATACTACTTTTCATAAATTGATGCTAACGCAAAATTTTAAAATTGGCCGATTTCTTTCTGACAGACATGTTTAGATGACGTCATTTATCACGTGATCAAGTCAAAATGTGCCTCATCTGCGGCGTTCATTGGTCTTCCTGTGAATGAGTTACGAAAGTTGTTAACAACTTTGAAGACATTATTGTTGCAACTGTTTTGGATTGAAAAAAAAAGTTGTTTACCAAGAGGAGACGTCGCCACTTCAATGCTTATCTGTCCCTAATTAACGATGTTTAACCAAGCTATGGTAAAATAAAGAGAGAGAGCATTATTTTTTTCCCTCAGAAAAACATGGGAAGTTTTTGTAAAATCGCAAACAAAACGAAAGCATGATAATGCATGAACACAAGTATGCTAATTTTGCCTGGGTATTCAACTGGCGGGAAATGAAAAATCTTGGTTAGGAAAAGAACCGTATATATTTCCTGTCTCCTAAATCCCATTTCTACTACTAGCTATAACCAAATTTTTTGCAAAAATAACAGATTTCACTTCTTCAGTTATGCCATATTATTCCTTGAAAATTTACAGTTAGAATGTATCACACTTTTTCTGTAACTTTGTTAGGTGATTTTTAAATTTGGTGTGAAATGTTATGAAATTACTTTTTTTTTTCATTCATTTTTTATGTGCCTCTCTTCCACGCTTTCTCCCTTCGGGCAGAAAGAAGATAGCACATGCCAAACGAAACATTTTATTTTGATACCGAGAGTTTTAACCAAAGAATGGTAAAACCATGGAGGTTAACCTCCATGGTTTTACCATTCTTTGGTTTAAAACACCTGCATTTATATACGTTACCGTTCTATGTGGAATGCTTCGTAATCTTGTGGAAAGTTTTTCAGTTCTATTCTGGCTGCATTTTTAATATGTTACTGCAGAAGTGCGTAGTAATGTGTATGAAAACAGTTTTGTCTTTGTAAGCTTTTCAAGTAAATTTGTTTCTCTTTTAACGCGAAGAATATTGAAAGTGAATTGCGGATAAATGTATAATTGCGAACAAATGCATTTTAATATAAATCACAGGGATTTTTATGTTAGGTAAAGTGTATATTGTTGTAAAAAAATAACAAATAAAATTTGTAAAATCTATAGTGAAGGATATATACATATGACAAATGATAGAATCTTAATGTTTGTAGATGCAATGAATCACTAACCGTGTTGAGACAACTTTTAATAACCTTTCTGTTTCCTGTGTCTAAACACATATATATATATATGTATCTAAATAATGATGAGATTTCTAAACTGTGAAATTTGCATTGGAATTCATTTACATAGGAGATAGGTATAATATTGGGTGAGTGAAAAAGTTCTACACGTTTTTGGATATGTAAATTTGCAATGGAATTGGCGTCACACATCACATTATAAGGACGAAAATCGTCGCCCAATCAAATGTGTGGATGCCTCACATATAAATGCATAGTGTCTCACATAGTTAATCATCTAAAAAAAAAAATTCAGAAGGTGTGACATAAAAAGTGAGAAGGAGCATATAAGACACTGATTGTTACACAAGTTCGATAAAAATAGAACGGCAGCTGCAGCATTTTGCAATATTTGTTAAGTTTTGGGAAAGATGCAGTAGACGAAAGCATGCGTCTTCGATGGTTTTGTAAATTTACGGAAAAAGAAAGAAGCTGCCAAGATCGGGCTAGGAGTGGACAGCCATCGCACGTTTGAGAAGACGATATTGACCAAGTCATAAGGAATAACCCGAATCCAACCACGCAAGAACTAGCACAGACCTTCAATGTACACTGTACAACAGTTGAGAGACGGCTGGTTAAGTTGGGTTTTACGAGAAAGTTGGATCAGTGGGTTCCACATAATCTGACAGCTAATCAGTGGGATGACTGAATCGCCACCTGTGTTTCCTTGCTTTCCCGGTGCAAAAACAACCCATTCTCGACATGAATTGTGACAGGAGAATAGAAGTGGGTTATGTACCATAACATAAAGCATCGTAGGAATGTGTGTTGCCCTTCTGATCCACTTGCATCAACTTCAAAAGCCTAATTTCAACACAGAAGGTATTATTGAGTGTGTGGTGGGATGTGCAGGAAATAATTCATTGAGAGGTCCTGCCAGTCAACCAAACCATCACTGCTGCCTTCTACTGTCTACAGTTAGACAGGCTGCATTCTAATTTGGTAGCAAAGCGGGCAGGTCTCATCAATCATCACGGTTTTATTCTTCATCATGATAATGCCAGACCACATGCTGCTATCATCACTTGTCAAAAGTTACGCGGCTTCGGTTGGGAGTTTTATCCCATCTTCCCTATTCTTCTGACTTGGCACCAACCGACTATCACCTATTTCGTGCATTGAACAATTCCTTCAGTCAGAAAATCTTTGATGATATTGATGCTGGGAAAACTGCCATCCAAGACTTTTTTGACTTGAAACTGCCTGAATTTTACTGCCATGTGATTAATCTCCTACCAGAAAGATGCCAAGAGGTCATAGATAACAATGGAAATTATGCACAATAATAGGTACTGTTCATTTTGAGTTTATTTGCTTTTCTTTATGGGTAATGAAAACAGGTGGAACTTTTGCATTTACCCAGTAATTTAGAATGCATCTCATATGTGTTTTATAAAAAATTAGTTGTACAGTTTTCTAATTGATGCCCGTAATGGAACATGTTAATGGATGAACATGTAGTGTTTATGAATATTTAGTCCAAAGGGGCTTTGTTTTCCTTTTGGCACTTTGCGTTGATCCACTTTAAATGTTCGATTCAGTTTTCAAACTGTTGCCACTAAACATTATCACCCTATATTATATTTAAAGAAATTAAATAACGAAGAATCTGCATAAATGTATGTATGTTTCTTGCATTGTGATAAAACAATGGTACCTAGAGCCATCCAATTTTAAATAACGTAATCCTACTGCGAATATGGGCATCCGGAAGCCCAAGTTTGGAATTTGCTTTATCGATGATTTAAAAGCGAGCAAAGGCAACACTCTACAGGGGGAAAAAAAACTTTTTATCTCTAGCGCACGGAACTGTGTCAGAAATTCTAAAGATATGCTCAATTTAAAATTATTTTGTGATATTGCTGTTGAATTGAATTTTATGGTTTAAGTGCGAAGAGAACATGATATTTAATGAATGAAGGTAACGCACAAAATGTTAAAAAAATGCCTCTTTGGACATAATTTAAAATCTGAAACATTTCAGATTTTATTTTTTTACTTAATTTTTTTTGGTTTACAGATACTGGTACAAAACATAAGTCAAGAAGTTTATGCGTACATCATGCATGACTGCATTTGGAACAGATTCTGGAAACGTACATTTAATTAGCCTTTTATTCAAAGCAGATGAGTAAAGTATTGGAATTACAAAAAGAATCGAAGGAAGTGAAAACCCTTGTGCCAAGCCAAATGAAGACTACATATGTAAAATATATGTACGAATCTGAAATGAACATGAGTGCACAGGAAGAATAGCATATAAGTGAAAAGCATAGTCATCTGCATCGGTAGGCATCGTGATTGCTAGACATAAAAACATATTGTAAAATTTTATGGATGTAATATGTCATTTGTAGAGGAAGGAGAATACAACATTCACACGTGTTTCAAAACAAGGAAGAAGCCACATAATATATGTGGCTTGCATGTAAGTGTAATTTAAAAACTCATATTCTTAACCACACTGGGATGAAACCATCCAAATGTGATATATGTTCCAAGTCATTTGTTAGAAGGGTGAGTTAAAAGTATGTGTTTTTATCCACACTGGTGAGAAAACATATGAATCTGATATATGTTACAAGCCATTTGTATGCAAAAGTAACTTAAATCAACATATGCGTTATCACACAGGTATGAAATCTCTTAAATGTGATATACACTGGTGTGCAAAAATTAAGGACGAGACGGTTTTTTCAATATAACTTTGTACAAAAGCTTTCCAAATCAACACATTTAATACCGTAAGATCCCCAATACGTAAGGACATGAGTAATGTAAGCAACACTTACTAAAAGAGAAATCAGAGGGATAAAAAGAAGCTTTATTGAAAAAGTAGCATGGAGCACAATGCGACTGAAGGCCGAAACATCCCTGTGATGGGTGTCCAGCAAGAAACATCCGGTCTTTAATAGGGGATATGATCTCCCCTGACTGCTAGGCAGGTTTCACATCATTTGTGCATGCTGGATATGTGGTTGTTAATGAGCTGTTGAGACACTGCTGCTCGTTCCTCTTGTAGCACCAATCGCAGTTTCGGAATCGTTACTGGCGATAAGTTACGTGCTGCCACGGGTCTCCCTAGTAAGTTCCGTACATGCTTGACGGGATTTAGATCCAGAGAGCTTGCCGACCAATCCACGTGTTCAATATCTTCACTCTCCAACAGCTCTTCGACAGTAACTGGGCGATGAGGTGGAGCGTTGTCGTCCATGAAGAGGAACTGAGGACCCATAGACCTTGTGAACAGACGCATGTAATGAAGAAGAACCTCGTTACAATAACAGTCGCAGGTGACGAACCTCCTTGGGAGATATGAAGGTCGGTCCGGCTACCAAGCATTATGTCTGCTCGAACGAGAACTTCGCGACCTCCAAAACAGTCCCTTTCGATGATGTTGAAGGGGTTATTGAGTGTTCCCTGCTTTGTCCAGATGTGTATGTGTCTAGAATCGCAACTCAGACTAAATCTGCTCTCATCTGTAAAGAGTACTCGTCCCCATTCATTGTCTTTCCAATTCCGGTGTTCCCGGCACCACAGAGAACGCCTTCTCCGATGGGCAGGCGTTAGAGGTACGCACCGTACAGGGCGTCGTGCAAACAGACCACCACCGTGCAGTCTTCTGGCCACGGTAAAACGTAATATTGGTCGTCCAGTCACCTGTGTCGTGTGTCTTGCGATTTCTCCCGCTGTCTGCCGCCTGTTTCTTCTGGCCTGTAAGGCAATATACCGGTCATCTGTGGGTGTGGTTCCTCGTGGACGATCACTTCTAAACCCCCAGATAGCTGTTCCTGTAGTTTGAAATTGTCTCCAAAGTCGTGAAACGATGCTGTGAGCAATTCCGAACTCTGCAGCCACACTTGTCACACTGCGTCCTTCCTCCAACTTCCCAATGATTCGACCTCGGGTAAAAGCATCAAGATGTCGTCTAACAGATTGATTATTCGCCATTTCTCGCTGAGGCAGCAACTCGGTGTGATTTTAACTGCTATACAGCGTGCAATCTCTTTGCCAGAAATACTGATCTTACACCGACAACATGCTTTATACTACTCAGACACTCCCCCATTATGTCTACCTGCATATCTGCGCATGTGCTACTGTACATCACCTTACTTAATCTCCTGATTGGTCTTTCTGTCCGCTCTGTCTCTTTGTTCAGCTGATATGCTAATTTTTCGACTTCGTCCATTTTTGCACACCAGTGTATGTAGAAAGTCGTTTATGGAAAGAGGTAACTTAAAGCTGCATATATGTATATAGAGGCGAGAAACCTTTTGAGTGTGATAACTGCAGCAGATCATTTGCACATACACGTGACTTAAACAAACATATATGTATCCACACAAATGAAGTCATTTGTATGGAAAATGATGTAATAGAACACAAGGAATTAATGTAGAGAAAGAAATTATGTGAATGCTATATCTGTTTTAAATTATTTTATGCATAAATACAGAAACAACTTGTGTTTAATATTTGGAGAAATTTTTCTCAGAAGGCAATCTAGGCAAATGCAGTGGTATCTTCGTAGCTGTTATTAATCCATTTCATATCCTTAGATCTATAATACCAAATGAACTGTTTTGATAAGAAATAAAGGAAGGAAAATTAATCTGTTCTTATACGAAAATATTTTGTTATTATTATAACACTGTTTAATAACTAAAAAAACAACTACAGTGGGTGTACACAAATGATACACTGTATTTAAATATTTTTTTGTTACCCATGTCAAAATAATTTCTCAGCATGCTCTCGGAGCCGTGCCAAGATTTTTTCACCTGAGAGAAAAAGGTAAATGCGCACTCCTGTGTATATATCGAAACAGCTATATTAAGCAAAAGTAACTATTAAATTAAAATATCATAATTCTTAAAGTATTTTTTATTTATAGCTTTATATTTGAATTCTCATAGGAAATTTGGCGTCCCTTCTAGTGATTCACCTGAGGCAAGTGAGGCACTTGTCTCAGGTGAATCACCTTGTCCCGGCTCTATATACTCTTTTGCCTCTGATCATTGTTTGATAATGATTTCACCCATTCACAACATTAGGTGATTTAATAGCGTCCTCGTTTCTCACAGTCGTAGATATTGTCATTCTCTGATAGGGTATACAATAGCTAAGTCTCGGGTGTGCATAGTATCTTCATACTTTTCAAAAATTATTTTTTTCATCTCCATGTTAATCCTAACAATTTCTTCATTGTTTGACTCTTTTCATAAACTTTTCTAACATTTTTTGTTAATAAATTTACAAATAATGTATTTGGAAAAATACAAAATCACTTGAAGATTTAGAGTTATAAATTGAACAGTAGCAACTGGCATACCGACACTCATGGGCTGTCAAAATATTGCCTTAAAAGAAGTAAATAAATGTAGTGCATGCTGTTATTACTCACTGAACTCGAGCCGTATTCCAAACAAATATCACATGCTAAAAAGAAATTTTCGCCTTCCAAACAGGATGCATTTCAAAGAGGACATATATTGAGGTACCGCTATATGTCTATCCTCTCAAAAATGAAATCTAATGTAAGTATATATATCTGGTTGTAACGAAAGTTTCCCACCAAAAAAACATTCTTAATAAAGTTAGGGGGGAAAAACATGAAAGCAGTACTTTTAGTGTGGGTAGTAATCACCACCCAAACATATGATTTTTTGCCAATGTTTTGACAGTTTTTCAAAGCCTTTGGCCCAGAAACTTGGTGATTGCCATAATGAAATTTCAGTTTTAGTCGGGAGACCACGTGTTTCACCCACGGCAGTCGGCAGACCACGTGCAGTTGATTATTTAAAAATTTATTACTTGTGGAATTGTGCAAAATAGTGCTCATTCAGGATGACCGCATCTACTGACGTCCATTTGCAGACGATTTCCAGCATGCTCATTGATCTTCAATCCTAAAGCAAGTGCTCTAAAGATCCTAAAGTAAGTGCTTCTAAGCTTACAGCAGAATTCAGAAACATGGGAAGAGCAGTATCCGTAAGTACGATTCGAAATGCATGCAGGAAACAAGGTTTCCATGGCTATATTCTGAGATGAAAATTTTTTATGAGTTACAGTAGTTGGAAGTTACGATTATCCTGCACCAAAAAAATACGAGAGCGAAAGCCCAGAGTTCTGCAAGAACATTATTTTTTCAGATGAAAATAAATTCAATATTTTTGGATCGGTTGAGAGACAAATAGTGTGGAGGAAACCAAATACAGAAATGCATCTTCAGAATTTACTACCAGCAGTGAAAGATGGAAGTGGAAGCGTGTTGGTTTGGGGTTGTAAGAGTGCTTCTGGGGTCGGTAATTTAGTCATCATTTTAATGGCATCATGAACCTTTTGATGTGCATCGATATTCTGAAAAATAATTTATGGTCTGGTGCAAATATATTTTCGCACCAGACCAATATTGAATAGTGAATATATTTTCATGCATGATAATGATCCCAATCATATAGCCCTAAATACATGGCTCTAGATACTATAACATATCAGAGTTTATGAAATTTGCTCCTCAGTTACCTGGCCTCAATCGTATTGAGAATTTATTGGAAACTCGTAAAAATGTTAGATCCAGGCACATTTCTAATAAAAGTAACTTAATAACTGCTCTTAAACAAGAATGGGAGTCCATATCTACCTCAATAACAGCAAATTTGATTGAATCAATGCCAAAGAGACTAAAATTTCCAGTTTAATAATTGGAAACAATTTGAATACACTTTTTTTTTGTTTGAAAGTTCGTCTCATTATATTGTACACACAGCTAACTTAACCAGCCAATCAAGGTTAAGTACAAGTACTATAAATCTGCCAGGTGATATAATCTGTTAAAGACATTTTAAGAAAAGAAACTTTCTTTCCCTGTTTTCTTAAAAACTATCAAAAATAAAAGCAATGAATAAATTATATATTAAATTTATATTTGATAAATTTTATAGAATTTTTTAACCAGTTTCTAATATTAAAATAGAGATCATCAATGCATTTTTATAATTTACTTTTTATTTATATTAAAATTTCTTTAACAAACTAGCTGCTGAGAGAATTTGTGTCCAATGCATTACAGGAGGGATCCCCAACCCTTTTTGTCCCAAAGAGCTCATTCTAGAATATCTGTTGGACGGTGGGTATCATTTACTTTTTCAAGGTGAATTTACAGTTGGATGGAGTTAATAATATATGCATACAAAAAAAGAGATCGGTCACATTTCATTTTGCGCTGGTATCTGCGTTGAACGCAATTTTTATTTCATTAAAAATGAGAAAACTTTCACATAGAATTTTATTGAAAACTAGAACATTTTTATTGCGATGGCACAGCGGCGAACACACGTTAAATGATTGGCAGTCGCCATGGTGCGTGCGGGGCATAGGGTTAGGAACCCCTGCATTAAAGCAACTTTGCAAAAAAATGTGCTTTGTTGTTGTATGCAAATTCAAACTTTAATCACTATAAATAATTCATAGAGTTTTAAAATTCATAAACAGTCGTATATGTTTCTTATCTATCTATCTATAGCGCTATTTTAATAACAGCCTGCTCTCTGTGTATTATATCTTCAACAAACTATGTAGTTTTGTCGCCAATTGAGGCTAAACTTTCTTCAATAGAAAACTACTTATTACGACAACCCTTTTGCTTCCATCTCTTAATACGTGCTCGCATTCCAGTCATTTGGTTTTTAAAATTTTAAGACAAGTTGGTTAATTTTTGATTACTAGTTTGATTTTTAAATTTCTTTTTTACTACAGTTTTTTAACTTTAATTTTATGGATTATTACTTTTAATCTTCTTATGATTTTTTAAAATTTGTTCTTGAATCTACTTTTGTTTTTACTTTTGTATTTGAAATGAAAAGAGAGTGTAGGGAGATATGTCTTCTAAAGTAAGCATCTCGTTCAGATTAATCGTGTTCTTAGTGAATAAATTTTAATCTTGTAGGTTATTTGCTTTTTAACAGGATTCTTTTGGTTTAGTAACTAATATCTTTATTTTGATTGAGTATCAATTAGTGATTTGACTCTAGCAAATAATTTGATGCTTACTTGGAAGTAAGATGAAACACTCTCTCTTATTTTAGTTACTGTTAATGGACGGTAGATTAATTTATCCCCTTGATAAGTCGATTAATCTGCTATCAATAACAATAACTGGTTTTTCAATACTTAAAAAGTTTATTTTTGATTTTGGCATTTTTGCGATTTAGTTTTTCCTTAACTGTGTTTAAAGCAAGAAGGACTGAAAATTCTATAAAATTTTTTTAATTTCTGAAAAATACCTTTTCAATAATGTTTTTTAATTGAATTTCCGTTGCTTGGAGATGTGATATGGAGAGTGTTCTGTTTATAATTTATGGTGAATTATTGCTTCATTACTTTGCAGCTTTAGCGCAAGTCTTGGGCTTATTAATTTACTTTTAATTACTTTCATTATCTATCTATATAT
>KK119097.1:316111-343977 GCA_000611955.2 Stegodyphus mimosarum
TATTATGTGAGGTAATATAAAAAAATAGAATTAAAATATATCTTTTTTTTTTCTTTTTTATGTCTGTCTGCATATTTCTGTAGCTATTATAGATTTAACAGAGTATTTTACAAATTTTATTTTAGAGATGCCAGTGTGCAGATGTAAGAACCTGATGGCAGATTTCCTTCTTACTGAGCTCTTTTTTTCATTTTGGGCTACATGCATGTTACGCAGACCACATCATGGTATGAAATTCCTCATAGTTTACTATTATAAAAATAGCAGCCTTCAAGACTGAATCGCTAATCACCTGAAATATATCACCGTGTGTTCTTATCCCTTGCTACATCTCGGTTGATTAGTGATTAAATTTTGAGGACCGCTATAATAAGGAAGTACTTAAAATTTAATATGATATTTGACATTTAGAAAAGGCCTTACATAGTTTTAAACAAATCAAGCTTATAGTAGCTACATGCTGCTCTTATGGCATCTAGGAAAGAATTGTACGAGTCATTTAAACAAAACCTGTTGCCAAAAGTGCAATTTAACAGTAGTAATGGATAAGTTATGCTTCGGAGCACATTCATAAGATCTTTGGCTTTATATAATTCTTGATAAATCAGTATAGAAGTATTCAGTCCAGTTTGTTTTTAATATATAGTTATGTTGTTTTCTTGGAAGGCATCAAAACCAAAAAAATTACAAGCTGTAGGATTTGAACATTTTAAAGTTAATCACTAATATAGTTTTACTAGCTAATACCTGCCCGCTTTGCTGGGCACACTGTCTATTTGAATGTGAACCTAGACTTCTTATATGGACGAAATGCGTAATTCTAAATTGATAATAAATGTAATTTTTTTAAATTTAAAGTCGGGAAATATAGTGCCAGTCAGTGAATCAAAGTCAAAACTCACAGAGACTAAGAGATGGCACTAAGTCAAAAAAAGAGTTTTGACTTAGTGCCGCCTGCGATGGTATAACAAAAATCCATTTTGGACAGGATTTACGTAAAATCCGTTCTTAGTGCGCATGTACATCGTGGAACGAGTACAAAATTTCAAGTCGATCGGGTGTATAGTTTCGGAGATCTCGTGATGAGTCGGCGGTATTTCGCTTATATATATATATAAGCATAATGCTGTTATAATGTATACTGTCCGCCTGTCATGGTATAACAAAAATCCATTTTGGACAGGATTTACGTAAAATCTGCTCTCAGTGCACGTCTACGTCGTGGAATGAGTAACTATGCAAAATTTCGAGTCAATCGGGTGTATAGTTTCGGAGATCCCGTGATGAGTTAGTGGTATTTCGCTTACCTATATGTATATAGATAAGCATAACACTGTGATAATGTAGCATTAATAAATAATAATGTCAGTTATAATGTATACTGTCCGCCTGTGATGGTATAACAAAAATCCATTTTGGACAGGTTTTACGTAAAATCTGCTCTCAGTTCACATCTACGTCGTGGAATGAGTAACTATGCAAAATTTCGAGTCAATCGGGTGTATAGTTTCGGAGATCCCGTGATGAGTCAGTGGTATTTCGCTTGCCTCTAGTGTAGAATTGGATGCCCCTTTTTTTTTGGTGAAAAATTTTGTTCAGTTTTGGCGACGAAACCCCATTTGTGTGTACCATGAGAGTTTTAACATGGTTTTAGCTTCTTGATTTGTTTAATTGAAAATAAATCGATGTGCACATGGACAAAGTCAAAATGTGCAATGACTAGTTTGTGCAATTCTGTGATTTTTTTTTTTAAGTGAAAATAGGTCGATGTGTACATGGACACAGAGTTTGTGAAATTCTTTGACTTCTTGTTTTGGTTTTATGTAGTGGCCATCTTGAAATTGTGTCTTATTGGCGCCGATCTTGGCATCAAAATAGAATCGCCAAAAAACAAGGGGCACCCAATTGTAAACTTTTACCTTTCGCTTTTTTATACTGTGCATACTTAAAACTTAGAAGGATTGAAATTTAGCTAAATGTAACAACAAAAAGTACTCTGTGATGCTGCTTAGTTTTGTATTGTAATAAAGTGAGTTTATGTGGCACTAGGTTCAGAAAGAAGCTTACTATTTTAAATGCTAGTAGGAATTATTTTCTGTAGGAATAGCTGGCAAAAGTTCCATTCAATTTGTTTGTCAGATGATCTCGTCACTTAAGGTATTTTTGTTGAAGGTTTTTATATGCAGTATCCACAGTTTGTATCTGTTGATTAGAATAGGATGATCTGGGATTATTTAACTAAACAAAAAGCCATCTGTTTCCAGGGGTGGCCCAGTAGTGACACGTAGTTTAGGGCCGCTATGTTGGAAATGCAAAGTTGTGCCATTGTTACAGAAAGAAGACTAATAGCCAGGATACCATATATCATCGTTTTCCAAGCATGTCTGCTGCAAATCAGTAGATAATTTCAATATCGAAAATTCAAGAATATGCTCTCTTTATTTTGCAACCCATGATTACATATGGGATTTAAAGGCAGAATTGTTTATAAAGATAGTGAGAAGGTAATTCTAAAAAAATAAAAATAAATCTGAAAGCTTTCAGATTTTACATTACGCCGAAAGAAGGTGTAACTTTTTTTTTGAACATTTTTGTGTGTTACCTTTATTTATTAAATATCATATTCTTCGCACTTAAACCATAAAATTAAGTTCAACAGGAATATCGCAAAATAATTTTAAAATGAGCATATCTTTAGAATTTCTGACACATAGTCTCGAGCACTGGAGGTAAAAATGTTTTTTTTTTGTACAGTGTTGCCATTGCTTGCTTTGAAATCCTTGAGTTTGTTTATAAAAAATTCGTTAAGGTTTTACAAAATATGAAATAGATAATAAAGCCAATTCCAAGTTCCAAGTTTGGGCAGATGCCCATATTTGGATGGAAACGTACGTTATTCAAAATTTGATGGCTATAGGTGCTGTTGTTTTATCACAGTGCAAGAAACATACTGTAACGTATTTGACAGTTTTTATCGAAATAACAGATGAACTTCTTAGTAAATCATAAACTTTATTCTCAATTCACAATAAATAATTTAAATACCATTTCTAAATGTTACAGTTTTACACTCCAGCTTTTACATTCCAGTTGCTTCCTCTATCAATTTTTAATACATCAACTACTCGTAAAACTTTCAGAACTAACAATCTTTTTAAAACATTTGTCTAGTTGCTCAGCAACGGTTGCAGGATACAAATATGGCGTTGCCACTGCAGTATCAATATTAAGTAATAAAAATTATAAAATGTTATTGTTAAAATATAATCAGTTGTTAAATAAAAAAAATATTACAATGCATACATTTATGCAGATTTTTCATTATTTAATTTCTTTAAATATAATACAGGGCTCTAATATTTGGTGGCAACAATTTGAAAAGCAAACCGACATTTAGAGTGAATCAACACAAAATGCCAAAATGAAATTAATAGCCCTTCTGGGCTAACGCCCTGTGGACTAAAAAGGTAATTTTGTCCCCATTTTACATCTTCTATCACCATCACATGAAAGTAGTTTCCAAAAGCGAGTAAATTATATATCCTGTACTCCAAAAAAGTGAAGGCAATATGGAAAGAAAAATTTTTCAGCAGCTCTGGTGATGCATTAAACTCTAAAGGGTTGTAGCAAACAAGTGTCGCATTCAGGAAATAAAGAGCTTTGCAAAATCTGGCTTCATGTTTACCAGGGAAAGAAAAACTGCGGGATGCGGATAACTGTGCAAATCAATGTACATCCAATGACACATATGAATTAACTCAATATATGAAAATTTTAGGAAAAGGAAATAAGAGGTTGAGTATGCTATATAGCCAACTAAAAATGAAGGACAAATTGTTACACCAACTTGTTGCTTCTTTTGAAAAATTGTATAATTTTCAGAGAATGAGGAGGAAAATAACAAACAAGCAAGTGCATAATGAGGTTAACAAATTTTAGGAACAATTTTTACGGATCATCAAATGTGTTTAAATCTGTATTTGATGTCAAATAAAAAAAATTGTTCTGAGGAATGCAGATGGCATTTGTTAATCTGTAAAACTGAGAGCAATATCTAGAAGGCGTTAGAACTACCTCAGATAAAAATGATAAGAAAAAAGTATTTAAATACTGAACAAGGTACAACAAAAGTATTTTTAAGGAGGGATCTGATAGAAATACAGTAGCAGTTAAAAATATTTAATGTGTATGCAACCTGGACTAGAATTAAAAGTTAGCAAAAGTTTTTAACGTTTAATTAATTAATTTATTTGTGTGTATTTACACAAGTCTTTCTTATCTGCTTGAGTCAGCTCATGTGGCAGCACCCAGCGACTGAACTTGTACTTTAAGTTTATCGATGCATAGCCCGACTAATGGACATGGGACTAACATCTAACTCCTTAGCAGGCTTCCGAGTGGTTGCATACTAATTTTTTGCAATTCTCGCAGGCAGGCCTCATCAATATCAGTAGGCCGGGTTTTTGAACTTTCGGAAACAAACCTTCACAGTGTCATATGGTACAACAGTAGTACCTAAAGCTGTGCACATGATTTGGTGACATTCTGTAGCTGACGTTTTGCAACAGAACTGGAAGTAAAGGATGATTCTAATCTGGTACCGTGGTAGTTCCATTTCAGACACTTAATGAAAATGATATTTTCTTCACACATTTCACACTACAGTGTTCTAAAGGAAGTCTCTTTCTTTCAAATGCCAAAAATATTTTGACAAAATATGATTAAACGCGCCAACGTTAACTGTTTCCGCACATGATATTTGCGGTGGAGGAAAATTTTCATTAAAACCTGAAATATATCTAAGCAGATATACTAATAAGTTAATGTTTCCTTCATTTGTAATCATATACTGGTGTAACTTTATGTACAGAAACATTTGTGAACTCGGCGGAAGTGCCATGTGCGTCACGATGATGTGAGCATGTGAACCTGCCGCATCAGCATGACAGATTATTAGAGTAGTGTGATGTCAATGTTATTAACGGTATATCAACATATTTTGCATATTGTTATATTTTGGATTATCTGGCAATGTGCAAATTTCAGTTATTTGTGAGTTTAGATCAATTAGTTAACTGTTTCAAAAATTGAAGCAATGTTGGTATGCAGAGTAAGGCAATCAAGACTGCGATCTGGTGATAATTGGATTATTGTTTAAATGTGAAATGGATAGCTGTTATTTATTATATTATCAGAGAACTATTAAACTGGTAAAATTGCTAAGGCACTGAATGCTCTGCCAGAATATAGTTACTAGAAAATTAGAATTTTATACTGAATTTTATAAGGTATTTCTCCCGCCTTCTTAGCTTGCCTTCGTTGTGTAGTGGTCAACATGTTCGGCGCGTATCAAGAGGTCCGTGGTTCGAGTCTCGGCGAAGGCATTGCTCATTTTTCATTTCTTCTGCTTCCAAAAAATACCTAATGTCTCTACAGTGGCGCCTGAACAGGGACAAAGGTGGGGGATGATGATTCTCCACCACTGGGAGATTTATCGATTGGGTTCCTTAACCAAAGGGGGAGTATATAAGGTATTTCTTCTGTTTTCTTAGCATGCCTTCGTGGTGTAGTGGTCAGCACGCTCTGCGCGTATCGAGAGGTCAGTGGTTCGAGTCCCGGCGAAAGTATTGCTGATTTTTCCTCTTTCCTCTGCTTTATAAAAATACCTAATATCTCTACAAAGTGACGTTGTCTGCAGCTTCCTTTTTCACTCAATCTGTCTCCATATTGTTCTAAGGAGGAATTTCCAAGAAAAATTGACCTTTGATTACGTATTAAAAATGATGCGTGTAATCTTCATTCAATTTATATTTATACATATTTCTTGCATAAAAAATTCTGACATGTGCTATATTATAGTAAATTATTTTACTTGAAAACTATAGTAAATGCACAAAAATCAAAGATTTGCATGTGCCGAAAATGAAAAATATGAAATATATATGGGTGTTTATGCATATTCTTGTAAAAAGCATGTATTTGCCTTTAACAAAATACGTAAACAGTATTTATTAGATTATTTATAAATGCTTTTGGAAATAAAGGATTTATTCCTTCATAAATTCCTGTGAATACTACTGTGAAGAAATCTAGATATTAAACATATTTAAATTTATAATGATTGTAACTATTATCTAAATATATAATAATCATGCATTTAATTGTAAACATAAACTGAAATTCTGTATACAAATATATATACACGGCCGCTGTCCCCCTAGGTAATACTCCTAATACCCCTTCGAAATTTTATCTTTTTATTTTATTTATTTATTTATTTTTTGTTGGGAGATTCAACTATGGCCAAGACACTGGCTTGGGTCTTTTCATATTTTTCATACCATTCCGGGCCACAATTCTCTGGCCATAGTATAACACAGAAGTGCTACTACACACACACATAACACATAATTTTAGAAAACAAAAATTTTCCTTATTTTTCTTTCCTACGTAATTTGATAACAAAATTATCTTTTCTTTCTTCTTGTTATAGGGTACTATTTATTTCTAGTTTCCAAAATTCTAAAAAAGACTAATTTGATCATATAAAACAAATTACTTATCTTTAATTTTAATTTTGTAGGATGTTGTAATTTTTACACTTTGATTTAATTCATTCAAAAAGAATTTGTTTTACAAAACATTTTGATGCAATATACAATGCCAAAAACCACTTACCTTTTATTAGGTAACAGAGGTTTTTTTTGATAGTTTAGTACTTAAGCACCCCCACCCCAACCATCAGCAATTAGTCACGCTGATTTGTTGGAGAGGACATGCCAAATTAATCGTCAAAGTGTTAGTGTGTAATTTAGTATTGCATCATATTATTATATTTTTATATTCAGTTTTTGTTGTATAGTATGTGTATTTCCAATAAGAAGAATTTATTTAATTAATTACAAAATTGTATATTATATTTTCTCTGACTATAAAAGTTCATTTCATTGATCTGAGTTTAACTAAATATGAAAATTATATTTTACTGAATAGGGAAATTGTTTTACTGAATGTAAAAATAACATGAAAATTATATTTTTGCTGAATCTGAAAGTATATAAAGGTTCACAATTCAATATATACTATAATGGAAATGTGTTCGTCTACAAAAATTTGACAGACTTCTTTACTTTGTAAAAAAACATGTGAACATTCACTTTGAGACACTTTTAGTGAACTTTGAACATTTACCTTGTGAAATTAATGTTTCATTTAACATTCAAAAATACATTGGACACTTTTTCAAAAAGGACTAAAGGACTTCTAAAACTATATTTATCATAATTTTTGTCTTAATTTATTAGTTTAATTTATTTAGAAATTATATTGTTATTGCAATAATTGTAAATTAGTTGTTTAGGTTATATAATCTAAGTATTCATCTGCATCAAAAAGGTCATGAATAATGACGGGACATAGGCAAACCTAACGGCTATGCCCTTCATGCTTCTCATGTCCTTTTTCATATACTAAAATCCTCTATTGCTTTGCTAATCCTTTTCTGCCACCCTGTTCTCCCGACCTTTCATTTGAACGGGGGGGAGGTATGTAAGATATAAGAAAATACAATAGCTGCATTATAAACTAATTGGCGATCTTAAAATTAACATTCTAAATTTGGTGGTCTCGCCCTTAATTCATCTGTTCTCCCGAATTCGAGAACTTTGGACGTTACGTAACGCTGCTTGAAAAGTGCAAACCAAAACTAATATTAGCCAATCATAGCTTGTCTCTAGAATCACACCTACTCTGGCTCCCTTCCGCGAGCTTCCACCTTGCTAACAACTCCTCGCTTTGCTTCCCCGTCTAAAGTGTCTGCGTCTTAATTATAAGAATCAATGTAAATAGCAATTTATCATCTTTCACTATGATTGAATCATAGAAATGTATCGGATTTCATTATGATTGGATAAACATCTATGGAGATGATTTCATATGTATGAAAACAAAGACTGGAAATTCTTCAAGTTCATTTGCAATCTTCATCTGTAAGCCTTCACGCTCAACTATGACAACTGCAAGCTAATTCTTCCTTCTGTGCTCATCGAAATCATCACATATATAACTGTTTAAGCTAGAATTGTTTGTGGTGGAAAGCACTTTATTAATAGGTGTTGGAAGGCGCAATCTGTGAGATAAGGAAGCAGCAAAGTAGAATTTTTAGAATGTGTATTTTGTAAATTAAGAGTAAACAAAAAAGATAAGTATTAAAAGAATTATTTCCTTATATTTTATAACTCGATGATAAGTTTTAAATAAAATTTAAAAAAAAATTTTTTTTTCTTCCCTTTCAGAAATACACGGAAATCAGCAGCAATATTTAACATATTTTGCGGTTAAAATAATATATACTCTGATTTGAAATGAACCGAGCAGAGCCGTTCATTGTAAAGTGATTCTGATTTTTGATTTAAAAGATGCCTCAGAAGCTAAAAATCGTCTCATATTTGAGAAAGTATTTCAGAAAGAAAACATGTAAATAGAAAAGAAACAATACATAATTTTAATATTAATAAAATCATAAACTTTGATTTTAACTTATATAATCGAAGACTTGGGAAAATATTTCATTCAAATTAAATATTCTATGCAAATTGGTCTAGGAAAAGTATAGTGTTTACTTCTGTTAAGAAAGAAATGTTTAAATTGTAGTCTTCCACATACTTATATTGTAGAAATTGTATTAAAATTTTGTAGAAAAAGAAAATATATACATTTGTGCGTATATTTGCGACGAAATTACAAAATGTTTACCTCCGATCATGTCAAAAACCTATTGAACTCATGGCAAGTCGCTGAATGTTTTCGTCTCCAAGAGGGGTGTGCCATTGCTTCAAGGTAGTTTATAGGAAAAACCAGTTTGGGCCTCTCCTCTTATAATTTTCTACCTCCATGCATTACCGGATCCCACCCCATCAACCTCCTTCTTGTAATTTTCTTCCCCCCCAACTCCTCCCAAATCATTTCTAACTGCTCCTAACGAATGGGTCATTCCTCAATAGCAATCTCTTCCGACTAGGTTCAGAAAACTGATCTACGTTTTCCTTCAGGTTAAAATGTTCTCTTTTTGAATTTTTCTTATTTCTTGGCATACAATATTCTACAAATGTATTGTGAATAACAGTATTTTGCATTGTATTATTATGCAATGTATTAATTATTACGTAATTAATTATAAAATATTGTTTTGTATTATTACATAATGTTCGTAATTAAGTATGCTAAAATGATCAAATAAATTTAGATGGCGCAATTTTGTGTTTTCCATAAGTACTAAATTCTGTCACTACAATTCTGTCATTATTTCGAAACACCAGCTCAGTTTTAAGCGCTTCAATTTCCAGTGCCATTTTCCGATTCAGCAAATAGATAATTTCCAAATAAAAAATTATAATAATTGTTTTTTCAAAGTTTAGGCACGGCTAATTAATCTTGCATCAAGTTTTGTTAATCAGATTTAATTGACGAAGTAATAATAAATAAAGTAACCTCAACAAATGACGTAATAAATGAAGTAACACTGAAGTAATAATAATAATAAATGAATGTGCTATATTACAGTAGAATGTTTGAGGAATAAAATATCATTTACTTGTTTTGTTAGCCCAAAGGGCATTAGTCCATAAGGGCTGTTAATTTCACTTTCTGCGTTGATTCACTTTTTAAACTGTTGCCACCAAATATTACAGCCCTATATTATATTTAAAAAAGTTAAATGATGAAGAATCTGCATAAACGTGTGTATGTTTCTCGCATTGTGATAAAACAACGGTACCTAGAGCCACCAAGTTTTGAATAACGTAATCCTCCACCGAATATGGACATCTGCAAGCCCTAATTTGAAATTTGTTTTATTATCTATTTCATATTTTGTCAGGCAGTAAAGAACTTTTGATTGACAAACTTAGCGATTTCAAAGCGAGGAATGGCAGCACTGTACGAAGGAAAAAAAAAATTATCTTCAGAGCGCGACACTGTGTATCGGAAACTCTAAATATATTTTCATTTTAATATTTATTTTGGGATACTGCTTTAAGTACCAAAAAACGCCGCTTTGGGTGTAATGTAAAATGCGAAAGCTTTTAGATTTTTCGAAGTAAAAAGGAAGTATTGAAATCTCGAAAAGTTTTGAGTATCATATTTCAACAAAAATATCTATTTTGACCGCTATAGAATGCGATTTAATGATGTTTTTGCTTGACATCCGTACCTAAGGACAGAATAAAAAACTCTTTCTCCCACGTACCTAAGGACAGAATAAAAAAATCTGTCCCCCCCAAAAAAATGAAAAAACTGATTTAAAATGGATTCAGAAGAGATTTTTTCCTGGTGTCTGTGCGTACGTATGTATCTATGTGTGTATTTTGTATAACTCAAAAACGAGTAGCCTCAGAATGTTGAAATTTTGTATATAGGACTGCTATAACATGTAGAAGTGCACCTCTATTTTGGTTCCAATCGGCCGCACCGAAAGTATATAAATATATGCATGTATATATTCACTTTATTACTCAGCTCAGTGAGCTCAGTTTCTTTATTCTTATATGTTTGTAAATTTCGCATTTTTGCTTTAAAAATGATTGAATTATGTTGTTCTTATCTTCCGGTTAAGGTTTTTATGCCTTTAGTAAACTTGCATGCAATATTTATGGAATTATCAACAATTTAAAAGTTTTTTAACTGGGTCTAAACCTAATCATTTTTCTAATGGTGGACATTTTTTCTTACATTTGAAACTTAGGAGAGTATTGGATTTGTTGCCAATTTAGAGAAACTAAGCTTTGCAATAACAAAGGTAACAGCTTCTTTTATTATTCAGAATTAAAACATGCTTAGTCCATTCAGGAATTTATTAGAGGAAATAAGTGTTTGAGATCAACTTCGTAATTTTTAATGTAGAAATTTGCAGTTTTTATGTATTTTTGCCTTGTCGCGAAATGAGATATGAATTAATTGAATGAGAAATACTGAATCATCTGTGAAAAACTTTTTTTTTTCTTTTTTTGGTTGTTGTTTGTTTAATTTCTTTTATCATTGTTTTAGATTTATTGTAGTATTTGACTATAACTTGTGACAAGATTAAATAATTCTTCAGATATATACATAAATTTTGTGCATTCTGAGTTATAAAATAAATGAGATGTAACACTGTGAAGTGAGCCTAGCGCCAGAGTGTCGCTACGGTGAACAAATATATTTATTCTATTGTGGTTTATGGGCTATGCATGAAGTAGATTTAATTCAATCCAATAAGTTTAAATGAAATGCAAAATGCGTATAATTTAATTATAATGTACAAGGAAGTCACGTGGTGTATACATCAGATTTTTTAGTTCAAAGGAGCTTTGTCTCTCAAGGACTATTGTTTTCGTTTTGCGATTTTGCGTAGCAAACATTAAAAGTCTGAATCACTTTTCAAACTTTTGCCACAAAATATTGCAGCCCTGTATTATACTTAAAGAAATTAAATAATGAAGAATCCACATAAATGTATATATATTTCTCCAAATGGGATAAACAAGGGTACCTACAGCCATCCAATTTTGAATAACGTACTTTTCCACCCGAATACCCGCATCCGGAAGCCCGAATTTTGAATTTGTTTTATTATCTATTTCATATTTTGTAAAACTTTAACGAACTTTTGATGAACAAACTAAACGATTTAAAAGCGAGCAATGGCAACACTCTACGGGGAAAAAAAAAAAAAAAAACTTTTTATTTCCAGTGCGTGAGACCGTGTGTAGGAAATTCTAAAGATATGCTCATTTTAAAATTATTTTGTGATATTGCTGTTGACCTGAGTTGTATGGTTTAAGTGCGAAGAACATGATATTTAATAAGTAAAGGTAACACACAAAACGTTGAAAAAGGCCCCTTTAGACGTTATTTAAAATCTAAAACCCTTCAGATTTTTTTTTTTCCAGTATGCATGTAAAAGTTAATTTACTTGAAAACATTATCTGGTTATTTAATTCATTTTTTTTGGGGGGGGGGAGGTCAAGAAAGTGGTAAGGGGGAAGTTTTGTTTACACGATGGAGCGGTCGCCTTGATGATTAATATGTCCTATCAAATAAAACTTTCCTGAAAAATGCGTTTCCCAGATTATAAGGAATAAAATTTACATTGAATCATAAATTACTTGGCAAGATATACACAGTACGATCGTCAAACCGTCTCTGAAATAACCCAATGAGAACCCCCACATGGCCTCCCAAGGCAGGGATGGGCAAACTACGGCCGCGGGCCAAATCCGGCCCCTTGGAAGACTGTATCCGGCCCGCGGATAGAATCTTAATTTGCCTGCCCGAGGCAAATTAAAAGAAATATATATTTAAATATTATATCTCCATCTCCTTTTCTACTTTGTTTAAATATTACTTTTTTTCTTCCTTTTGTTCAAATTATTGATGATCTTTTTACTGTCTCTATTTTTGTTTTACAAAACATATATCGATGGAAATAGCAAGCACAAACACCTTTCAATCGTTAGAGTGTTAAACGCGGAAGTACTTTGGTAGTTATGCTGTAGATTGGCTTAAGAATCGTTATCTGTTTTTCGGGGAGAAGTATGCAAATCCAATATAAGTGAATCAGACCTCACATTTGGCAGACTGGGCATTTTAAGCTCCAGCCAGCGGTCTTTTCTTTTGTCGCGAATTCTAGTATTATTGATTGCGTATGGAAAGATTGCGGACATATAGCATCATTGTGAATAGTGGTTTTGAAATTGTTAAAAGTATAGCGTAGCTAGTGCTTGTTTGGGTTATTCGTAAAATATTTCAACCCCAAAATGTCTACTAAAAAACGTAAAGTTGATTCAGAATGCCATGCTTTTAATGATGAATGGACCTAGAAATATTTTTTACAGTTGTAAAAGATAAACCAGTGTGTCTCATCTGCAATGAAGCTGTAGCAGTCTTCAAAGAATATAACATCATTATCGAAAGTGAGTTTCCCGAATTTAATATCTCACGCCCAGAAAATCAGTGCTATGTTTGCTTCATCTTATATATGTGAACAAGTGTTTTCAACAATGAACCTTAGAAAGAATTATTTAAGAAGTAGAGTGACAGATGAGCAGTTAGCCTCGTTCCTTAGAATCAGTACATCTCACTTCGAACCTCAATATAAGAAACTTTTAAAAATGAAAGCGCAATTTCATTCTTCTCATTAACATACTTAAATTGTAATACTTGTATATGTTTTTAAAATTTTAGAAAAATTTACCTTGGCCCGCCGAACTTTTTTTTTTCGATTTTTGGCCCGCGAACGAAAACGTTTGCCCATCCTTGTCCTAAGGAGTAGTTGACCGAAGTGCTTTTTATGCGGGAATTCCCCGTTTTGGTATGGACTTTAATCGATAGAATTTGCTGACAGCCGAAGCGGCAAAAAGCGTATGGTAAATGAGGTTGAAACATCGCTATCAGGATCAGTGCATGTTTGTTATCAGCGCAACACGTTATCATTGGTACGGCGTTTGATTGTGGCGAATTAACTTCACTGCAAGGTAATGAATGTTATTTAAACTATTGCTGTTAAATTTTTAAATAAATGAATTGATAAGAATTATCATTCATTTATTAACAAAACCTTTTCATCCCATAAATTTAAACATTTTATTTTCATCCCTTAAATAACGTAATTCTCTTAATTAGAAACTAATGAAAAAAAGAATCTTTATTTAGAAATATAATTTAGATTAGAAATCTTTTATTTATTTTATCAATTTCATTTGCTAACAAATTGCAATTACTGATTGAAGAATTGTAATAGCTTCTTTATTAACCAACAGTAATTTCTGATTCTAACTTAATCTGATTGTTAACAGAAGAAGTAATAAGTGTGAAAACTTTAAAATAGGAAGCGGGCCCGGGCTCTTTCGTCATTTGCCAATATCAGGAGATACTGTAATGCTTGTTTTGTAATTAAAGCAAACTCCATTGGAACACAGCAAACTTTATTTAATAGATCAATTTCATAACTGCAACATATAAGTCGAAGAAAAGGTAACATCAAAAATTAACAGCCAAAACGTATTCTATCTCTTTTTAAATTTAAAAATCATTATCTTACTTCGTGCGAGAACCGCACGCAGCTCTCGAGTTGGCGTTTCAAACATTGCCATTTCTTAACATATAAATTTCAAATTCAACTATTTCAAAAGTACAAGATTATTATTGCAACAATATCTAAGGCTGTTACAATCTCTCCCCCAACGGAGAAACTTTTCCGAAGAGAAAAGTTCTTGAACACGACTTTCTCATTAATATTAAGAGAAGGCAAATAGGATTAGAGTTAAAAACCTCACTTTCTGGACAATGCAAATGCATTTCAGAACACTTATTATTAGAATTATTTTCTAAAGATTTGATCCCAGTTTCAACAGACACAGCACTAGAAAATGATACAGATGAATCAGCATTTTCTTGAGATTTTGTTGAAATACATTTATCTGATTCACCAGAAGATTTTTTTAATGTCAGAATCGTTTCTAACAATATCATGATCCGAATTAACCACACACATTTTTGTTTCATCTTTTGGAACTGAAATGTTCTTGTTCTCAAGTCAAATGATGTCAGCTGCTTATCAGTTATTTTCCGGTCAGACTGCTCTCCGCCAATGTCAGAAGATTTTAAAGGCTCTTCTGCCTCTTCATCAGTTAGTTTAATTTTTCTAGATGTCTTTTCACTACTGTCAGCAGGTTTTACCTCTTGCTCTTTCTCTCTATCAGTCACTACACGCTTTTTTTCTTGTTGCTTATTATTACCACCAACAGAATTTCCAGTATTTTCAGATGATTCTGCCTTTACAGTACAACATTCAGAAATTTCTGATGCAGATGCCTCAACTTGAGCAGCATTTTTATCAAAAGATCCCATCACTTCCTTTTCTTTACCATCAGACATTACGTCAGCATTACTGCAAGATTTATTGTTTTGCACAACAGAATGAGTACTATCATCAGCATCTAACACTGTGGAATGGATTTTCTTCGTTTTAATTGATTCTTCAGATGACTTCATCACACATTCTGTTGAATCAACAGCTTTTACTGGTACTTTAGAAACATTTTCAATACACTGAGAATTGCTTTTAATGTCTCTTTTCACAGAATTCTGTTCTTTTTGCTTAAGGATATCTATTTTGTTTTTAGTATCTGTTTCACAATTCTGATTCGTTATCTCAGATTTTGTATAGATGCCTTCCCAGTTTAGTTCAGGAGCACTGACTTCATGCTTATCATTTTGAGTACATACAGGACTACAGTTTATGTTAGATTTTAATAATGTATCTGTTACTTCACATTCAGCAGCACTTTTGATGTCAGTGGACACTTGTGCACCACTAAAATTATACTTACTCAAATTATCAAAACATGTACCACTAAATGAAAGCTTTTCGTTGGCATTTATATTTTTACAAGAATTAGAATCCAGTTTTGATTTTTTATCATGAGTTACAGATTGAATAACACTGTTCTGAAGACCAGCCATGGGGTTATTATCACACATGTTCTGTAAGGCTTGCAAATGGGAGAAGCCTGAAACTTGTGATGGTCTGTCATCATGCTTGTAAGCTATATCTCCATATTGGTTTAATAATTTACTGTTTTTAACTTCAAATTTCACTGACTTCCGAGCATGTTCATAACTTCCTTTAACAGAATCATCTTTCACCATAGATAAATGTTTCTTTTTAAATGGCCGTGGTACTTGAGGATTAATGTTCATACTAGGGTTTTCTACATTAGAACATTTGTCATAGAGAGGATTTTCTACAACACTTTCTGGATGAATACTTCTCAGAGAATCACTTCTTTTGGAATCAGGAAGTAATGAATTTTTACTATCAACAGAAAGAGGCCCAGTACTAGAATGATTATTAGTCACTGATGCACTTTGTTTGATTCCATCAGAAGTCCGACAAGATATGCTCAAGTCCATTGGTACTTCATCATTGCAACTATTTTGGTGAATATTTGAATGAAATCCATCGCTGCATTTTAAAAGATTAGACTTTTCTGAAACATTGCACAAAACATCAACTTCATGATTCACAGCAACAGAACGGTTTGGATCTACGTGCTCTTTATTACTTGGTAATGAATCACTGGAAATTAAACTACATTCAGATTGAGCAGCAGCTAGTTTCTTTTTTTCATTGCTCCATTTCTCATACAATTTTATTTTCCCAACTTTGAATTTGCTTTCTTTTTCTCTTTTCGTTTGAGCTCTAGTAGTCACAACATTAACCTGATGAGAGTGATTTTGAGGTTCTTTTTCTTCATTCAGTAGTGCAGCAGTTCGGTTGCCTAATAAATACCTTCCTTTGTCGAGTTCGTTTCCAATAATGGCAGCCTTGGTTATTACATGTCCGAGATCGCAGTTTAGTTCGACTTCAGCCAAGGGTAAACAGGTTGGATTTAAATCTAATGGTTGTTGCACCCACACTTTTTCACCTGTCAGCATTTCTGGCGTGATGTATTTACGACAAACTATATCAATACTAGCACCTGAATCTCTTAATATAGGAATTTTGTAGCCATTTACGTATCCAATACTAGTATAAGGTAACAGAAATTCATCGTCCGGTCTTGAACTAATTCTGTTTAGATTAGCAGAAGATTCAGTACTATTCTTAAGTTTTGGACACTGAGGTCTTAGATGCTGATAGGACCCACAGTGGTAACATTGCAGTGACTTTCGTTTTTCATATTTATCATCTGGACGTGGACTACTAGGTTGATAGATCTTGCTTCCCGAATTAAACTTTGAAGGCCATTTATTTTCAGCATTATTTTTATCATCGGAATTTGTTTTACTTTGAGTTTTTGGATTGTATTTCCCTTTCCGCCGATCGGCTGCAAGATTTTTTTGGAAGTTTCCACGGACGTTTTCGTAGGCATCAAGTTTTTCGGCTAATTTCTTGGACGAAATCATTTCTACCCATTCGTCAAGAAAATGATCTCGAATTTCAGGAGGGACTCGACGCTTAAGCTGATCAATCACCATCAAGTCCAACAACTGTTCAAAACTCTCAACTCCCAAACCAGTTACCCATTCCTTGCAATAATTTTCTAATTCATAGCTGAAATCCACCCATGTTGATTCGGTACTTTTTTGATGCTTCATGAATTTCTGCCTAAACCTTTCAGGACTTAATTTAAAACGCTTTAGCAATAAAGTCTTCACATGTTCATAATCTTTAGCTTTATCAGAGGGTTCTCTAGCTATTATTTGTGTTACTTCGTAAGGAAGTAGTCCTAGCAAATGAGATACAAATTCTTCTTTATCAATTTGAGCCCATTCTGCTTGCCTTTCAAACAGTGATAAATATAGACTGATATCTCCTTCTTTGTCGTCAAATTTCTGCATCAGATGTCGCAATTCCGTTTTCGCCCGGACCTGTCCGGTGGTTTGAGACTTTATCTCAGCTTCAAGTTTTAATCTCTCTAAATCATATTGTTCTTTCCTTCTTCGTTCCTCTACTTCTTCCTGTCTCCTACGTTCCTCTACTTCTTCCTGTCTCCTACGTTCCTGTACTTCTTCCTGTCTCCTACGTTCCTCTACTTCTTCCTGTCTTCTACGTTCCTCTACTTCCTGTCTCCTACGTTCCTCTTCCTGTCTCCTACGTTCCTCTTCCTGTCTCCTACGTTCCTCTTCCTGTCTCCTACGTTCCTCTCTTTCTTCCCTCTCTTTTCGGTCCTCTATTATCGTGTTTAAGACTTCTTTGACGAATACTTCGTCATAATCTCTGCTCTCAATAATTTTCTGTTTCAGATCAACTATTTTCAAATCAGCAGTCACCTGAACACCTAGTTCAGTTGCGAGATTCTGCAAATCCTCCTTACGAGCTCTTCCTAAGAAAGACATTTTTTTCTACTTCTTAAGTTTACGAACACCCTGTTCTTTACGCTTCCTCAAAATAGCTCAACTTAATTGCAATAAATAAATAAAGTGCTCTGGCAACAAGGAATTAAATGCACTTGTTTAAATGCTCAGAATAAGCAATACCACATTTATTCCGAACAACCTATGACTGTTACCATCAGTTGATATGCAGTGATGCACCATAAAATAACATACAATAATTTACGACTCAAATATATATGTAAAAATGCAAGATAAACTTGAGTATTAAAGTTCAATGATGAACACTTCAAACTATCGAAGTCCAATGATGGACACTTCAAACTAAGTCCAATGATGGACACTTCAGACTAAGTCCGATGATGGACACTTCAAACTAAGTCCAATGATGGACACTTCAAACTAAGTCCAATGATGGACACTTCAAACTAAGTCCAATGATGGACACTTCAAACTAAGTCCAATGATGGACACTTCAAACTAAGTCCAATGATGGACACTTCAAACTAAGTCCAATGATGGACACTTCAAACTAAGTCCAATGATGGACACTTCAAACTAAGTCCAATGATGGACACTTCAAACTAAGTCCAATGATGGACACTTCAAACTAAGTCCAATGATGGACACTTCAAACTAAGTCCAATGATGGACACTTCAAACTAAGTCCAATGATGGACACTTCAAACTAAGTCCAATGATGGACACTTCAAACTAAGTCCAATGATGGACACTTCAAACTAAGTCCAATGATGGACACTTCAAACTAAGTCCAATGATGGACACTTCAAACTAAGTCCAATGATGGACACTTCAAACTAAGTCCAATGATGGACACTTCAAACTAAGTCCAATGATGGACACTTCAAACTAAGTCCAATGATGGACACTTCAAACTAAGTCCAATGATGGACACTTCAAACTAAGTCCAATGATGGACACTTCAAACTAAGTCCAATGATGGACACTTCAAACTAAGTCCAATGATGGACACTTCAAACTAAGTCCAATGATGGACACTTCAAACTAAGTCCGGAATAGTAAACTGAGTTTAGAACACAGAAAACTTTTGCACAGTTATACTAAAATTTGCAACGATGCAAAACACATTTTCGTATGCTTTTCTGCAGTGTTTAAAATCAAAATTCGTTCAAATAACTTTATAATATCGTTTGAAATTGGGAATAAAGAAATGCTATACCTTGCTTTCTAGGAGATGTGCCTTCAATTCAAAAGCACGCACGATTATTCTATCTCGTCGGTGCCTCCAAAAATAATTAAGACTGTAATGCTTGTTTTGTAATTAAAGCAAACTCCATTGGAACACAGCAAACTTTATTTAATAGATCAATTTCATAACTGCAACATATAAGTCGAAGAAAAGGTAACATCAAAAATTAACAGCCAAAACGTATTCTATCTCTTTTTAAATTTAAAAATCATTATCTTACTTCGTGCGAGAACCGCACGCAGCTCTCGAGTTGGCGTTTCAAACATTGCCATTTCTTAACATATAAATTTCAAATTCAACTATTTCAAAAGTACAAGATTATTATTGCAACAATATCTAAGGCTGTTACAATACGTCGGCACAATTAGCAAACTAAGTAATAGCAGTAATAATAAACTTGTAATAACAGTAATATTTTGTATAATATTACTGTACGCAGTGCCGAAGCTTTGCACGAGTAGTTCTTTAATGCGTTTTAAGCGTCAAAAGTTCGCTGCGTACACGTAAAGAACAAAGTTTTATTCTCCCTAGGTACACAGCGATCTGTTTATGCTTAAAAATCAAATAATTTTTGCACAAATTCCGTGTTGCGCATGTTAAACATCTTATTGGAAAAGTGAAGCATCACCCACTGCTTGGCGCGTTTTTAAGAATTGCACAAACTCGGTATCCATGTGCACATCCACCTATTTTCACTTAAAAAAAAGTCATAGAATTGCACAACTCGGCATTGCGCACTCCCTTGACTTTGTCCATGTACCCCATCGATCTATTTTCACTTAAAAAGACAAAGGAAATTACTCTTGTGAAAAGCGTCAAAGAAGTGGGCGATTCTGCTGTTCACGCCACATTATATCAGAAAAGATAGAGAGAAAAAATGTCGATGCACTCGGGAAGGTTTGCCATAATACATCGGCGGAAGTAAATAAAATTAGCCTCATTTCGCTTTTTATCACCAGTTTGGTATTTTTAAATTTAAGCTGTGATCGATTCTAGAATTATGTTAAAAAAAGGAATTTGGTTTCCGTTAATTTTAATAAATTTTTATGGAACTAATTTTTTGTAAAAGCTTATTAACGAGACCAATAACTTGTATGGAATTTTTTCTGCATTACATTTATTAAATTTTATAATGTATTTAAATTAATATAAGTAGTGCTTTAATGCACATAATTTAAATTTCAGGATTATTAAATTTAATAAAAATAGCGTTTATTAAATATAGTTTATCGTAAATATCATGACGATTTTAATTAATTAGCAATATATCTATTATTAGTAATATGTTACGGTACGCACGGGATTTGGTGACATTGTGATGAGCAGTAAACGCGACATTTTGGTGTTGGCGACAGTTTTCGAAATTGCACCGAGGCCGTACCATATATTGTTGTGTAGATTTCTTAAGTATTATTTTACCATGCTTAATGATTTTATTAATTTACAGTGAATAGTGAAATTTTAATGTTCTCGTTTGAGATTTAATTTTTAAATTATCCTGTTGTTTAAATTTTTTCATTTGATTTGGGTAAAGTTCTGTAAGTTAGCAGAAAAGGTTGTACAGCAGTAGGCGGATTTTTGCGTTCTCATGGACGCAGAATTTTGAAGTCAAGGGTCGGCGGCCAGCTGCATTTTCGTCCCCTTGTCTTGCCGGGGGCGAACATGTGTTTTTCTCGTTCAAAGGCGAACACCTCTAGCGGCGGCGATTCTTGACAGAATTCTGGGGTAAAAGTATTTAGGACTTGTCTGAAGAGTCGCAACGTTAACTGATTTACGATGTAAACATTCCTTGGTTTTGCGCGAGAAAGAGTCACTGTGAAAAGAGAGGACTGATTTTTGTTAGAATTTTGATTAGTACTTATTGCTCTGGTTCCAGTGGTCAGAGAGGGTTACTGTTTTGTGTAGGATTGGTGAATTTTAATTTTATGGATTTTTTGAACCAATATTAATTATAGAGGCGGTCCACATTTTGAGCGTGGCGAGGTTTTAAAATTGGTCGCACACAGAGGCGGGGAAGATTTTTGTCAGATTTCGAGTATTTTTTGAGGAGAGAGAGAGAAAGTCCGGCGGCACCCCCCTCCGCGGGACCATTCGTGGTACGGCTGCGGTTACAGGAAATTTTTCGATGCGAGAACTTGTCCGAGAACGATGCGGTTCCCCATCGTGCCGTCTTCGGTGAATTTCAGTTAAGATCTACGCTGCGTTCCAATTCTCAAACGTTTGGATCCGTTTGCGTCGCTGGTGGGTTTTTCACTCCAGAAATCGTGGACATTTATGTTGTAGGAGATCCTGTTATAGAGAATGGGCGAGGCTGACGGCGTGATAATCGTTTTCTAATGATTGACTGTGCTGTATTTTTAAGAAGGAGGTGAAGTGTTGGAAAAAGTCGTCCGACTTGGTTTTTGACAGCGCATGCAATAGCTAACCGTGAGTGCATCTATTCGACAACTATTTTGTTTCGTCCCAGTATTGTTTCCGACGTGTGCACGAAATGATCCGGAAGCCCCCCCCCTCGAGTTCCACAGACTGGTTGCTGTTCCAGAATCGTCGTGGCTGTCTGGGTGATAATGGTTTTCTACTAATTGACTGTGTGGGATTCTGGGAAAGAAGGTGAAATGTTGGAAGGAGTCGTCAGACTTTGTTTTTTTGCCCGCGAATGAACTAACCGACCATGAGGTTAACAGACAATGGTTTCGAAGACTACCGTTCGAATAGTGTTTCCGACGTATATACGAAATGATCCGGCAACTCCCGAGCTCTACAGACGGTCGGTGTATGCGGTTTTCTTTGAGTGTTTATTTTTGTTTCTCTCTCTGTCGCATGGCTTTTTGTTACTGGTTATTTAATTATTAATTTGAGAAAGTGATTAAAGATGTAATTGAGATGGACAATAATTTAAATTAAATTGAGGGCAAGTAATTCTTTCTTAAAGAAAATTTTTACTGAATTGATGAGCATTCAATATTTTATCAAGTAGTTTAATTAATTTCAATTTGTCAGAAGATACATTTATAAGGTATTTCTCCCGCCTTCTTCGCATGCCTTCGTGGTGTAGTGGTCTGCATGCTCGACGCGTAACCGAGAGGTCCGTGGTTAAAGTACATGACTAGTAAATTTTGGGTGCAATATTAATAGTTGTACAAATTATCAAATGAAAATTTTCGAGAAATTTTTAGATAATATTTTGTAGCGGTTGTCTGATCAGCCATCCGTAATTAAGATTTTTGGAATATTAAATAAATGTATGTTTTTTTTTTTTTTGTGTTTTTATCTGATGGTCTACTGTAGGTCACCCACGTGATCCTTTCGGAAAACATGGTTAAACTTCCATTCGAACCTGGGTAGTTCATTGCGGGCGTAGGAGAATTTAATGATGTGTTAATTTAACTGAAACTGGTGTATTGACTTCTTAGTGTGAAATTCATTTTTTCCTGGCGTTTTGAATTGTTGTGTGTTACCTCAATGAAAAGTGTTGGGGCTATTTCTAAAGTTGTATTGAAATTTATGTGTTTACAGGAAGCAGAGATGATTTAGTTAGTTTTAGTGAGAGGTAGCAGCATCTTTGATGAATTTGTTATGGTAAAGCAATTTTAGTTGATTAATAATCATTTGATTTTAACAGAACACCAGGGAGGGTATTTTCTTTTTTTTTTTTTTTTTTTTTTCAAGAGTTGGAAGTTTATATATGATAAACCTTAATTCGTTGTGATGAGGATTTAGGGCAATTTAATCTAGCTGAAAGTATTAATTAACTTATTTTATTTCAATCACCAGTCACTATGATTTCATTTAATCAGTTCAGTATACTTTTATGAGAATTTTAGCATTGTATTTTAGTTTTTGGTGGCACCAAGTTAGGGTTAGGTCAGGTAGAGAGTTAAATGTAAAAAGCAAACCCGTAAATTTTTGATTCGCAACAATATTACCATTTTACCGGTACGCGTCCGTAAATGATACACTAATTGCATTATTGGTTTATTGTGAAACATAAGCTTAATTGATCTTAAGCGTAATTTATCTTGTTGATATTCGAAAAGCCGAAGAGAAAAAAATATTTGTGGCTTGAACGCACTAAACTGATCGATCAATGTTTAATAATGTTTTTGCTCGAAACGTTCTGTACAGTAACGTTTTGGATTAATTAATTTGAGCTGATTTATTTCGTTAACTTTATTGTTCATTGTTGCGCGAAGTTTGACTCATGTTGTAAAATAAAACAATAAAAAAAATCTACCTTCTTTTACTTTTCATTCAATATTATTAATTTATAATTTACCGTATTTGACGGCATATAAGACGCACCCTTATGTAGTAATGTAAAAATGTAAAAATTGTGAAAAATCAAACTGTTGTAATGCGAAAAATGGTTGCAAATTACTAAGGACTGTAAAAATTTTTCACTAAATTTAATTTATGAAGTATTTTTGAATTTTAATTTAGAAAAATTTTTTAATCTAGAAAATTTTTTAAAAATTTTTAATGAAAGTAAAAAGTATTGTAATATTTAATTATATAAAACTGAATTTAAGATATGTAATAAAACTTACTAAAAACTGGCCAAAAAGTTAAGGAAAAGGAGAAAAAGATTAAAATTATCACTCAATTCGGGCTATAACTGAGACTTTTGAAAAGAGTTGGCCCTTTAATTAGTAAAAGGAAGGAATCCAGTATTAAATATACATTTTTACGAAATATTTATAAGATAATCTCTTAACTCTTCAAAATCCTTCATTACCTTCCAGTTAAGGTTTAAGGTAATGTTATCATACTATAAAGAGTCAATAAATTATAAAGAAAATTAATTACAACAGTTTGCTTTTTCACAATTTTTACACATTTTTACATTACTGCACAGTTAGATTTAAAAAAAATTTTTATCTACAGAACACACTTTTTAAATTACATACAGTTTGCAGCATAATAATTTTAAATAGTTTTTTTAAATGGTTCTTACATACAGCAGCTTATCACTCAACTTTACCTTTTACCAGCTCCCTCTTTTATAAATAGAAACTCTACTTTACATCACTTAATTTGACTTGCTCCTTGTCCACACTCCAATAGAAATAATAGTAAATTAATTAATTTAATTTAAAACTTACTTTTTACTTGCCTTTATTATATTATTTTAGTATTATTTAACTTAGTTTCTAGTTTATTTTTTGTATGTTAATAGTATCTGTATCTTTTTTGTTTATATGCATATTCGTGTCGGGGAAATTTTTTGTGGGCAAGAGTTTCTAAATTAAATTGGTTTTCTAAAAAATTGGTTTCACAAAGGCAATTGCTTTGTATTAGCTTTGATTTGTTCTGTTCTAAAAGTTCCACTCGTTTGAATTGCTTTTGCTAGGTCGCATCATTTGGTTTACTTTTCGCAGCAATATAAATTATTTATAATTTCTTTTAAACCTATTTCTATAATTAATTTTTTACTTTAAATTGCTTTTTACGAATAGAAATTTTGTTAAATTTAAATATATGTATGTATATATATCCACTCTGTTACTCGGCTTGATGAGCTCAGTTTTTTTATTCTGATATGTTGGTAAATTGTGCATTTTTTGCTTCTAAAATGACTGAATCATGCGGTTCTTATCTTCCGGTTAAGGTTTTTATGCTTTTACTAAATCTGCGTGCAAGATTTGTAGAATTATCAACAATTTAAAAGCTATTTAAGTGCGGCTAAGCCTAATCATTTTTCCCATGGAAGCCATATTTGTTAACAATTGAAACTTGGAAGTATAGTGGATTTGTTGCCAATCTAGAGAAATTGAGCTTCCCAACACAAAGGTAACGCCTTCTTTTATTATTGCGAATTAAATCATGCTTAATCCATTCAGGAATTTATTCGAGGAAATCAGTGTTTAAGATTTACTTCGTAATTTTTAATATACACTCTTAGACAAAAAATATGACGCACCAAGAAGGAGTTATCCGAATGGAACGAAAATCGGTAGAAGTGATGTACATGTACAGAAAAACAAATGGTTACAGTTTCAGAAAAATTGGATGATTTATTGAGGTGATAGAACTTTACAAATTGAACCTCTGGTCCTTATGCAAGCAGTTATTCGGCTTGGCATCGATTGATAGAGGTTGCGGATGTCCTCCTGAGGGATATCGTGCCAAATTCTGTCCAACTGGCGTTTTAGATTGTCAACATTCCGAGCTGGTCGGAGGGCGCTGCCCATAATGCTCCAAACGTGTTCAATAGGAGAGAGA
This sequence comes from Stegodyphus mimosarum, assembly GCA_000611955.2. Classification (NCBI taxonomy): domain Eukaryota; kingdom Metazoa; phylum Arthropoda; class Arachnida; order Araneae; family Eresidae; genus Stegodyphus; species Stegodyphus mimosarum. The sequence continues at coordinate 341,442 of KK119097.1, forward strand.
TCCGGCGACCTTGCTGGCCAAGGCAATGTTCGGCAAGCACTAAGGTAAGCAGTAGAAACATGTGCAGCGTGGGGGGCGGGCATTATGCTGCTGAAGTGTAAGCCCATGGTGGCGTGACATGAAGGGCAACACAACGGGCCTTAGAACTTCTCCGCTGTGCTGTAAGGTTGCGACGGATGACAACCGAAGGGGTCCTACTATGAAATGAAATGGAACCCCAGACCATCACTCCTGGTTGTCGGCCTGTCTGCCGGAAAACATTCAGGTTGGTATCACACCGCTCTCCGGGGCGTCTCCAGACTCGCCTTCGCTGGTCATCGGGGCTTAGTTCAAAGCGGGACTCATCCCTGAAAACTATTCTACTCCAGTCAGTGACATTCCAGTGCCAATGAGCCCGACACCACCGCAAACGGGCTTGACGTTGAACAGAGGTCAATGGTAGTCGGCGTAAGGGGCGCCGTGACCTCAGCCCCCTTTCTGTGAATGGTTTGTGAAGCACTAGTTGCATGTACAATGGATGATAATAATGCATCTGGGGCTGTGAGTGCCGCTCCGACGATTGCTTGGTCTTCACGTTCTGTCGTTTCTCTAGGCCTACCGTTTCCTTCTCGAAGCTGTGTGCGGCCATGGTTCACCCATTCCTGCCAACATCGTCTAATAGTGGCATCGCTCCTGCTCAAATGTGGAGCTATTCGCCGATAAGGCCAACCGGCTTTTGAGCCCAACTACGCGACCTCTCTCAAATTCTGACATCTGCGCATATCGTTCGCGCACCTGTATGCGAGGCATAGTTACTGTCTATCAGAGTACGCGGAATGAAATTCGTGAAGAATTTATGACCTGGAATCGTAATTTCTCCTCTTAAATATCCCGCCAGTTGCGCAGATCAGAGGCGCTTAGCGACAACCGTTCGTTTATTGGCAGACAAAATGTAAAATTTTGCATTTTCCGTCGAAACCTGTATGCATATCAATTTGTGTCCAATTTGCTTTATATCTTCTCGGTGCGTCGTTTTTTTTTTTTTTTTTTTATTTTTTTGTCTAAGAGTGTAGATAGATGTTGAGTTTTTATGTATTTTTGCGTTGTCGCGAAGTGAGAACTGAATTAATTGAATGACTAGAACTGAATTAATTGAATGACTAATACTGAATCGTCTGTGAAAAACTGTTTCGCTTTATTTGTTTGTTTAATTTCTTTTACACATCGTTTTAGATTTATTATAGTATTTGAACAGAACATGTGGCAACGATTAGAAAATTCTTCAGATGATATATATAAAACAAATTGCTGCCTTCGATTATTTTTCGAGTCTCGACTTTGAATTCTAGTTCACTACAACCCCACTAAAGCAACTTTAAAAAGTCACGTTTTTCTTCCTAAGCTTGCCTCCACCATAGATCTTATAAGAAATAATGTCTTTGGCCTCTACGAGTCAACGCATCGTTGATGGAGATTTTCACTGTTTAGTATGTACTTTACCTAAATTCACGAACTTTCATCTTCCTTATTCCGCCTCCGTGCGACGATGTTCTAGTGTACATCATATTTTTTCAAATCAAGCAAATGTTAATATGGTATTAATATGTAATATACTGGTTAAAACTCTCTTTTGTGGACCAGAAGTAAATCAACGATCAAGGGAGTAATAAAATGAATGAGATGTAACGCTGTTAAGTAAACCTAGCGCCAGAGTGTCGCCGTGGTAAATAAATCTAGTGAATATTAAACAGTGCATTTATTCTATTGTGGTTTATGCGCTATCGAGGAAGTAGATTAAATTCAATCCAATAAGATTAAATGAAATGCAAAATGCGTATAATTTAATATTCGGTACGAGGGAGTCACGTGGTGTACACGTCAGATTTTTTTTCCTCACGAACGCAAAAAACTGAATTGAACTGAAACGAAGTCGATAAAAATTGGGTGCTGGTGAGGGCTCGCATGTTATTGTTTACATGCGTGACGTACGTAAGTGCGTTAGAAGAAAAAAGCCATCTCTAAAAAGTGATTCGCTGCAAAATTCATTCTCCCATGCCTTTATCTCCGGTGCTATTTACTGATAACAAACGATATCACTTTTTTTCATATCGTCATGATGACGTGTGCTTTTATTTTTATCCCTTTACTTTCGGTCTTGGGATACTAATAGCAAATTAAACTTCTTCCTCGTGAAATTATTTTTTACGTTAGCTGTATTTCTGAGAAAAAATCTTTACTACGGGAATATCTAAAATATCTTAGATCGTATAAATGGCAAGAAATATAAAGAAAGTTCGGTTAATCTTTACATTATGGTAACTGATAGTTTGGCGACTTTTGGCGACATTTTAGTAAGGCGATAAAAATTATAATAATAACAATAATTTTTATTAATTTAATGTATATGTTTATTTATATTTTAATTAGTGTTCTTTAATTTATTTATATTTTAATTAAATGATAGTCATTTTGTGCATTATGCGTTTGTAGCATTTTGCAATCCATTTCAGTACAAGTAAACCTGCATGGAAATAAGTTAAATATTTGACACTAAGTA
>KK119097.1:344803-383078 GCA_000611955.2 Stegodyphus mimosarum
AAAAAAAAAAAATTTCATCCAGAGATGCACAAATACGGAAAGTACAGGTATGACGACGAATTTATCTCAAGCAAAATATTGGAAGCAAATTTTGTTACTCGTTTTCTTTCCGAACAGTTTTCACCATGAATTTGAACACTTTTTTTAATATAATATTTACAATATGAGCAGGGACTTATTATGTAAAATTATATTATTATGTAAATTATTATTAAAATATAAAGTATTAAAATTAAAAATTAAATTATTATTATGTAAATTAGACAAATATTATGTAAAAATACTGGGTGCTTACTTAAATTCTTGTTAAGATTCAAAAACTCATAAAACTCATGTTTGATATTATTTTTTTTTTATCTTGAAAGCATTTTAATATACCTGGTTAATGCTTTTAAAAATATTTCAGTTTATAAATGCTATTATGTGGTAGTTATTGTATGTTTACATTTTAGTTGCTAATAAACTGTAGTTTTTTTCTTTTTTTAATTCTGATAATTTATTTACATTTATTATCTGAAGTTGGTGATATAAAAGTTTAATAATATACAAGTACAAGATTGCTCCTGTCGTTGGCAAGAACCTTGACTACTGTACGGGTGAAAGATTGCTCAATTCCGCTTCTAACTTTGATGGAGAGCACCTAGGGGCACGTGTCCTAGCGTCTCCCGCCCCTTTTCTCTTGCCATCAACCTCTCGAAAGAACTTTCGGCTCGCCTCATATTTAGAGTGCTCCTGTGCCGCACAGACACTATACATTTACAAACAACCATGTCTTCTCTGGGATTAAAATCCGGGACCTTCGGTACGGGAGTCAGTGTTGCTAACTGCTATCCCGGTTTGGCGGCATGAAACCGTATTTATGGTGAAAAAAGGGCCTCAGTTGTGGCCGAGTGATTAAAACCGGAGAATGCTGGTAGTTCAACCCAGATTCCAAAGGCTGGCTGCATGGTTTATATTCCCGTATGCATAGCGTAAATACGAGCCGTTTTCTCCTAAAACGTCGATCACAAAGGCATCCCACCCCCTTAGGCATATAACCCTTGTGTGCTTCACCGTATTTATTATCTCACTTAACCAACCTAACCTGTGCAAGAAAGGCTACAAAGTTGTGAAACGTTTGATAAGCGCCTAAATACCAAATTTTCAGTTTTATGTTATATAAACTGCTTAAGGGCTATCTGCCTATGGGGAGGGATGCCTTTGTGAAGAACGTTTTAAGAGAAATTGGTCGTGCCCGCGTTACATATGGAGAAAACCGCGAAAACACCCTTGCAGCTAGCCCTTCAATCAGGATTTAAACTGGGTCGAAATACCAGTGTGCATTGACTTTACCACTCGGCCTTTGGTGGGCCAAAGTTTTCAGACCTTGTTCTCCCTTCTTTCGGCAAGAGAAAAGAAGTTGATCTGATTCTTGATTATTTTGTTGCATGTTTGTGATTATTTCATTATTGCTAGGTTAGAAATTATTCATGGCTCTTGCATCGATCATTTTCCTTGCTTTCGATTTAAATGAGTCCTTTCATTAAAAGATTTAATTCTTTCCACAGCCGCTACGTAGTGCTTAGTGAAAGTTGACAGCTAGTTCAAAACAGCTGTCATTTTAATTATTACATATTTTGTAATTTTTGGGGAGAAATTTAGAAATTATCTTGGCGCATTTTTTACCAGTTTGCAACAAGAATAATTCACTGGGCGAACTTCTTAATTTATAGAAATCTATTTTCCTTTCCTTTTTTAACACTGTCCACAACGGAAAAAAAGTCATCATTCATACTTTGAAATAATTTTAACAGAGTGCGTAAACAACATTTTCGTTATTATCACTTAAATAAATATGCCAATTTTCAAAACGCGCCAAAATGTAAATTCACGTATATCTTAGGAAATTTTGAATAAAAAGCTCTAACTTTTTCCAGGTATGCTTAGAAATACATCTACTTTAAGATCGTGGCCAAACTTTTATAGCTTATAATTCAAAATATTTTTGAAAAATGTATAAAAATTGTTTAAAAATACAAATTAAAAAAATGAATCATTAAAAATGGGCGAATTTTGTTTGGAATGAACCTAAATTTCGAAATGGGAAAGGAAGAATAAAAAAAGTTTAATAAAAATACAAAGGTTTAATAAATATACCATATTCAGTTACCATTGAGGAATTAAATTAAAATTTTGAGATCTAAGTTTTTAAAAACTACTTGTATGATTTTTACAAGACTTGGCAGTTTGACATAACAAGTGTTAGAATTGAAATATGGAACAACAAATTGGCATGTCATTTCAGAAAAAGTCCGATTTTGTGTCAAAATACCTACATTAGAATGTATAAATCTAATACATATCCTAAGTCACGCTTCTGAGACATGAAAAACGCAAGTTGAATTTCGTCAATCGGACCAGTAGAACGGGAGATATAGAACTGTCCCCCTCCCTTTTTTTTTAAAGTCTAAAGGGGCAATTTGCCGTGAAGGACCATTAATTTCGCTTTGGCATTTTCCATTGGTTCGCTGTAAATGTCAGTTTACTTTTCAAATTGTTGACACCAAGTATTATCGCCCTGTGTTATATTTAAAGAAATTAAATAATGAAGAATGTGCATAAATGTATGTATGTTTCTCGCATTGTGATAAAACGACGGTACTTAAAGCCATCCAATTTGGAATAATGTACGTTTCCACCCGAATATGGGCATTTAGAAGCCCGAATTTGGAGTTTGTTTTATTACCTATTTCATATTTTGTAAAACTTTAACTAATATTTGATTAACATGTCAGGACTGATAGTTCTGTGCATACTTTTGGCGAACATGGTCGTAATAGTGTTAAAGTTCTGATCTGCAACAGGGAGCTGAATGCAGCTATGTTCTATGGTAGAATAACTGCACGTATGGAGGGATTAAAATTACCCTTTTATTAAACCACTATTTACAGCCACTTCCCAACTCGGGAGGGATAACAGAAAATAATGACCGCACTTGGGTCTAAACTGAACAATCAAATAATTTAAAATAAAGTTAAGTAGAAAACTAAGAAGTCGTTGCTCTCAGAGCGATAAACGCGAGGTTGGCCTCTAATCTAAACTATCAATGGTGTGTAGCAAGATTTGGCTAGTACAATGTACGTCCAGAAAGTAAGTTCCGTTTGGTAATAAAAGTAAATTGTGTACAGCTACAGAAAAGTTATTTATTGCACAAAATTCAACAACTCTTAAACTACTTTTCCACATAACTGCCGAAATATTGCAGGCATTTGTCATAGCGTGGCACAAGTTTTTGTATACCTTCTTCATAGAAATTTGCCGCCTGTGTCTTCAACCAGTTGGAAACAGTTTCTTTCAGCTCGTCGTCATTGTTAAAGTGTTGACCGCCAAGGAAAGACTTAAGATGTAAGAACAGATGAAAGTCGCTAGGAGCGAGGTCAGGGCTGTACGGAGGATGGTCAAACACGTCCCAGCCAAATCCCTGTAGGAGGTTTTTCGTCACATTTGCAGTGTGTGGTCGTGCGTTGTCGTGAAGAAAAACAACACCTTTTGACAGCAATCCTCGGCGCTTATTCTGAATTGCACGGCGCAATTTCCGAAGTGTCTCGCAATAAGCATCTGCTCTGATTGTTTGACCACGCGGTAAGAAATTAATGAGTAAGATGCCTTTCCAGTCCCAGAACACTGTGCACATCATTTTTCGAGGTGTCAAGATTTGCTTCGGCTTAACCTTTGCTGGGGATGAAGTGTGCCTCCATTCCATTGATTGCCGCTTACTTTCAGGGGTGTCGTAAGAAACCCAAGTTTCATCTCCTGTGACTATCTGTGTCAGAAATTCTTCACCGCTTTCAGCATAACGGGTCAAAAACTGAAGTGCACTACCCATCCGTTTTGTTTTGTGTTGCTCAGTAAGAATCTTTGGTACCCAACGTGAGCAAAGTTTACGAAATTTCAGTTTTTCGGTAACAATTTCATGCATTAGTGATCGTGAAATTTGGGGAAATTCCATAGCGAGAGCACTAATTGTAAACCTTCGGTTTTCATGGATCTTGTCATCAATCGCGTGAACCAGTTCTTCTGTAACCAAAGATGGACGCCCACTTCGTTCTTCATCGTGCGCATCACTACGTCCGTCATTGAACTTTCGGACCCATCTTCTCACCATTGAATCACTCATCGCTTTTGGTCCGTAAACATCGCAAATTTGCCGATAAATTTCACTAGGTTTCACTTTCCTCGCATTCAGAAAACGAATCACAGATCTGATTTCACAAGCGGCGGGATTTTCAATCAACACCGACATTGTAAACAAGCACAACAAAGCGTACGTGACTGACAGCGATCTCCAAATGGCGCGCGTTTCTTCTCCTTGATACAGAGCGTCTACTGCGCATGTGCGGAACTGCGATCGCAGAGCTGCAGCGGAGATAAATTGAAACGGAACTTACTTTCTGGACGTGCCTCGTATTAACGCACTTAGATTTCTTCAATAAGTAATAGCGTAACAGCGGCTTAGAATTAAATACTAGCTAGTCAGGTGGACGTCGAACAGAGCCGCAGTCATCCGAGATTAAAAGCTCTCTCACACCGAGAAGTTCCTCGCTAACCGTTTAAATACAAAACTTGGCTCCACCTCAAATTGGCATAAAGCTGAAACGCGCGCTTATTCTAACGCGAAGTCGAAATAAGAGCTCATAGGAAAGAGAAATTAACATAAAACTTTGTTAGTTGAAACTAAAACCTTACAAACAAATTCAGCGATTTCAAAGCGAGCGATGGCAACACTGTACGGAAAAAAGAAAAAAAAAATTTTTTTGTCTCTAGCGCGTGAAACTGTGTATCGGAAATTCTAAAGATAGGCTCATTTAAAAATTATTTTGCGATATTGCTGTTGAACTGAATTTTATGGTTTAAGTGCGAAGAACATGATATTAAGTAAATAAAGGTAACCCAGGAAACAACATCTTTCCGAACTTGAAATCGTCGAAAACTCCAAGCCTTAAATAGCGCTTCGAAGTAGCGTCACAGGCGCGTGTGATGTGCGTCTGCGCTGAAATTCTAATCATTTGCATATCTCACCCCCGCTAATGCGTGTTGTAAATTTCATGTTATTTGCATGCTTCCTTCAAGGTGTTGCATTTACGGCGGCCAGCAGTGTATAAACAGTGACAATCTGAAAGCAGTATAATTCTGATTGTTATTTATAATTTATTAAGCATTAATGTTATTAATGTACGTAGCAGTCACTAGTAGAATATTACAAGTTACATAGTTATCACGCAATTCTGTACTATTTGTATAAAATTAATTGTACGAACCAAATTTCTTTGAATGCCACTAATTTACTGTACTGTACTTTCATTGATATTTATTTTTGTTTCCTTAGATTTGTGCTGCAAAATTTGGGAAAATTTGGAACCACTGCAATCTTTCTTCCGTTTTCATCCTCCTTTCATCTTTCTAATAAGATCTGAGAAAGAAAACTGTAAACCTAGGAAACGATGCAAGAACAGTCTGCCAGAATACAAGAGAATGACATTACTCGAAATGATTACCAGTCTCTCGAAGATGGGATCGAAGGCGATTCAAACAAATGCTCAAGATGTGTTGCAATTTTTAAATCCTTAAGGATAGAGCCGGTAATGTTTTTGTTCATGTTCTCTTTCATCTTAAATTCAACATGCTTGACAAATATGATAATGGATAAAGGTTGTCTGTTTTATCTGAACTACTCCAAAGAAATATGCAGCAACCTCAGTTACTACAAAGACGAAAGAGATTCGGTGGAAATATTGGCGAACAACTACAATTTGTATTTGGACTTGCTAGCTCCTGTAGGTGCTACGGTTGTGATCTTTCTTGCTCCTTGGAGTGACAAACATGGACGGAAACCACCTCTGATCTTGGCGTTGTTTGGTTTCTTCCTGAGCGACGTAGGAATAATTTTGTGCACCATTTACTTCGACTCTGCGTTAGAGTACATCATACTTTCCAGTTTGGCAACTCAGTTGACGGGAGGCTTCATAGCCGTTATGACTGTCATTTACAGCCATTCTTCAGAAGTGTCATCGGCAGCATCTAGATCCCAAAAGTACACTTGTCTTCAGATTGCGTTTGGAATTGCAGTTACTCTAGGCGCTTTGGCAGGCGGTCAGTTGTACCGGTATTACGGCTACACTGTTGTGTATTTAACTATGGCTTCTGGTCATCTGATGGCTATATTGTGGGTTATGGTCTTCGTGCCTGAAACAGCTGGACTGGATAGTAATGTCTCTTTCTGGTACAAAATGCGCGATCTTTGTTCCAGTCAGAACTTTACGAGTGGTTTTAAATCGACCCTTAAACATCGCGAAAACAATGGTAGAACTCGTTTATGGTTTCTTCTTTCATCAAGCTGCACAATTGCTATAACTTATGAAGGTAAGATCACGCTTTTGGCTGTCATTGTTTTTAACACCAAACTTGAATTAATGATTGCTTTTGTATTGTATGTAATTAACTTGTGGGGTTCCACCCTTTTATCTGACAGCTAAATGTGTGGGAACCTCGTGAACAGCTAAGCGAATAATCGCTTTAATTCAGGAACAGAGACGTAAACTCAAGAACGGTTAACTACCCTTTATTGCTTGTAAGGTTTATCCTAACTTTATTAACAGTTATTTTAACTTTATGCTTCTTTCCTATCATTCTAGTTTCAGCTTACAATTTCCTACCAGAAAGTAATTTCGGAAACGCAGTGAATGCAAATGAGTAAAGAGTAGCATTTAAGTCGATTTTTCACCGACTTCGATAGAGAACCTGAGTACCCTTTATTGCTTGTAAGGTTTATCCTAACTTTATTAACAGTTATTTTAAGTTCATGCTTCTTTCCTATCATTCTAGTTTCAGCTTACAATTTCCTACCAGAAAGTAATTTCGGAAACGCAGTGAATGCAAATGAGTAAAGAGTAGCATTTAAGTCGATTTTTCACCGACTTCGATAGAGAGCCTGAGTACCCTTTATTGCTTGTAAGGTTTATCCTAACTTTATTAACAGTTATTTTAAGTTTATGCTTCTTTCCTATCATTCTAGATTCAGCTTGCAATTTCCTACCAGAAAGTAATTTCAGAAACGCAGTGAATGCAAATGAGTAGTATTTAAGTCAATTTTTCACCGACTTCGATAGAGAGCCTGAGTTCTGACTAGCGCGCGTTTGCCTTTTGGCGACGTCTCTCTTAGCTTTGCTACGCTCGGCCATACTTTAGGCCCTTGTTTGGCTTCCGCGGCTTAATTAAGATTTAGGGGCCAACTACTTAGAATCTTGATAGCTTCGGCTGTATCTTCAGTTAGCTTTAATTAAGCTTATTAAGTTTAATTTCCTATTCATTTAAGTTCAAGCCCAAGTGGAGGCTTTGCTGTACGTTCAGAGTTAGGAGTTGATTACATTTATTCTGAGGAATAAAGGGTAGTTAACCCTTCTTGAGTCTTATGTGTTTATTCACACACTTTGTCAGGACTGAGTGTTCTGTGCATATGCTTGGAAAACATCTTAAAGTAACTCCTTAAAGTCCTTAAGTCCTGATCTGGGAGCTGAAATCAGTTATGTTCTGGTGTAGATACTATGATATACGTGGTATAATAACTGCACTTGGAAGGGATTTAAAATCCTCTTTTATTAAACCAATATTATTTACAAATCACTTCCCAACTCGGCAGGGATACAGAAAGTAAAAGACCACACTTGGGTCTAAATGAACAATCAGATAAATTTAAACTAAAACTAAATAGAATTTTGATTAATCTTTGCTCACAGAGCTCTTCGCGGAGTTGGCCTCTAACTAAATGGTGCGTAGCAAGAATTACTAATACTAGAGCACTTGGATTTATTTCAATAAGCAATCACGTAGCAAGCACTATGGCTTAGAATTTGGCTGCTAGCTGGTCAGGCGAACGTCGAATAGAGTGACCGTGATCTGAGACTAAAAGCTCTCTCACACTGAGAGGTTTCTATCTCTGGTTTAAATAGTCATTGGCTCCCCTTCAAAATTAGCATAAGCTGAAAACGCGCGCTTCTTCTGACGGGAAGTTGAAACTGAGAATAGATAGAAAGATTTAAATTTAAATAAAACTTTGTTAGTTTAAACTAAAACCTTACAACTTAAGCGATTATTGGCGTATTAGTGTTTGTGGGGTTCCTAGGACTGAACACTGAATTAAATAAGTAATACCCTACATGCTGAAAATAAGAATTTGTAAGGTTTATCCTAATTTTAATAACAGTTAAATGTAGGAACCCTCTTACACGGATAAGCGAATAATCGCTTGAGTGTGTGAACAGAGACGTAAGATTCAAGATGGGTTAATTGCTCTTTATTTCTCAAATAAGGATAAACACAGTCGGCTTCTATCTCAGAACGTACAGCAGAGCCTCCACTTGGGCTTGAACTCAATTCAGTAAGAATTAAAGCTTAACTAAAAGATATAGCCGAAGCTATCAGGATTCTAAGTAGGTGGCCTCTAAAATCTCAATTAAGTAGGCGAAGCTATCGAGGGCCTGAAGTACGGCCGAGCGTAGTAATAGCTTAGATCATAAACTCTGGCTCTCTAGCGATGTCAGCGAAACATCGACTTAAATACTATTCTTACTCATTTGCAATAAACGTGTTTTTGAAAATACATTCTGGTAAGGAATTCCGTGTGAGCTCCGTGTGAGGAGCTGAAACTAGAAGAGATAGGAAAGGTGCATAAAATGAAAATAACTGTTATAAAATTCAGATAAACCTTACAAATTGTCAGATGGCCCCTTTCCCAGAGCGGTACAGCAAAGCCTCCACTTGGGCTTGAACTCAAATAATAAGAACTAAGACTTAACTAATACTTAACTGAAGAGATATAGCCGAAGCAATCAAAATTCTAAGCAGTTGGCCCTTAAATATCGAATAAGCTAGCGAAGCTATCAAGGGCCTGAAATACGGTCGAAAGCAGTAACAGCTTCGAGAGAGACGTAGGCAAAAGGCGAACGCGCGCTGGTCAGAAACTCTGAGGCTCTTTCTCGAAGTCACTGGAACTTCGACTTAAATACTACTCGTACCTCATTTGCATTAAATGCAATTCTAAAAACACACTGTGGTAGGAAATTGTAAGCTGAAATTAGGAGGGACATTAAAGTAGCTTAATCTAAAGCTAACTGTTAAAAACTCAGGATAAACCTTAAAACTGATTTTATGTAAACAATCCAGAAGTATAGTTGTACCGTTTATGGTAATTAATCCAGTTGTAAGCTTTATTTTAATTTGCCTTTTTCTCTCTGTTCTCATTTCAACTTCCCGTTAGAATAAGCGCGCGTTTCAGCTTTATGCTAATTTGAAGTGGAGCCAAGTTCTATTTAAACGAAAGGTAGGAACCTCTCCGTGTGAGGGAGCTTTTAATCTCAGACCACTGTTACTCTACTCGACGTTCGCCCGACCAGCTAGTATTTAAATTCTAAGCCGTAGCGCTGTTACGCTATTACTTATTGAAGTAATTCTCAGTGCGTTAGTATTAGTTAAACCTTCTACGCACCATTTAGCTTAGAGGCCAACCTCGCGTTTATAGCTCTGTTAGCAACGATTACTTAATTTAATTAGTTTTAGTTTAAATTATTTGCTTGTTCAGTTTAGACCCAAGTGGCGGTCGTTATTTTCTGTATCCCTCCCGAGTTGGGAAGTGGCTGTAAATAATTGTGGTTTAATAAAAGAGGATTTTAAATCCTTCTTACGTATACTTATTCTAACACTTAGTCACAACATTCTACCACAGAACATAGCTGCATTCAGCTCCCTGTTCAAGATCAGGATTTTGTTACTTTCACGAAGATGTTCGCCAAGAATATGCACCGAACACTCAGTCCTGACACAGTAACCTTATTATTAGCCTTAAACGGAGTTTGCTCGAATGGGCTGTTAACTTCGAAACGAGATTTTGCGTTTTGTACTCTAAATGAAAGTCACTTTTCAAATCGTTGCCACCAGATATTATCGCCCTGCATTATTTTTAAAGAAATTAAATGAAGAATCTGCATGTATGTATGCTCGTCGCATTGTGAAAAAACGACGGTACCTAGAGCCATCAAATTCTGAATAACGTAGTCCTCTGTCCGAATATGTGCACCTGGAAGTCCGAATTTTGAATTTCATATTTCTTATTTTGTAAAACTTTAAAGAATTTTCGATTAACAAACTCAACGATTCGAAAGCGAGCAGTGGCAACTCTGTACGGAATAAAACACTTTTATCTCCAGCGTGCGAGACTGTCTCTCGGAAATTGTAATGATATGCTGTTTTTAAATATTTTATGATTTTGCTCTGTTCAGTTGAATTGTTTGTCGAGTAAGTGCGAAGAACACGATATTTAATTAATAAATTTAACACCCAAAATGTTAATAAAAAAAAGACAAAAAAAAAAAAGAGTTTTGCCAGGTATCTTACTAAGAAAATTGAATTGATATGATGAACTGAGAAAAGACTAAAATAAATAAATAAATAAAAATGTATGCGAACACTTAGCTGTAAAACCGTAACATCGAGAATTTTAAACCTATGCTGCATATGCTTTTAAAATTTTTGCAGTTTTGTTGTTGAATGATATATGACATATGTGCGAAGAAAATAATGATTAATACGTAGCGTATTCGGAAACTAAGTACCGTTTCGTTCTAGCGCCGTCGCAGCGCTGTGGTAGGCGTCCCGCGTATGCGCACTAGTCTCTCTTGTTCGCTGACTTTCAGTTGTCGCCATTTTGGTTGCTCTATGTTGTGTTTTCAGTTTGCTGTGCACATTCAAAATGTTTAAGGCAATTAGTTCTCCCGCTGAATGTGAGATTCGTGCCGTGATTAAATTTTTGAACGCGAGGAATGTTAAACCGGCCGAAATTTATCGTCAAGTGACAGAAGTTTACGGTGAATACGCGAAAAGTGATGGAATGGTGAGAAAGTGGGTAAGAATGTTTAATGCAGGTTGAACAAATGTCCACGCCGAGGCTCGGAGTGGTCGGCCTTCTGTCGTCGCCGATGATTTGGTAAGGAAAGTTGATGAAGCAATTCATCAGAACAGACGCTTCGCAATGACAACTCTTTCAGAGGCATTTCCGCAAATTTCACGTACTGTTTTGTTCGAAATTGGGTCTGACCGCTGGATTTATCGCAAACTGTGTTCCCGATGGGTTCCAAAAATGCTCACTGATGTTCACAACGACTCGGTATTGCCCTGACATTTCTCACGCGGTACAGTGATGAGGGAGAAAACTTTTTAACGCCGACCGACTATCATTTGTTCCTGCACACGAAGCGCGAGCTCGGTGGCAAGCGCTTTGGATCTGACGATGACACGAAAAATGCTGCGGAGTCGTGGTTATCGAAACTGGCGGGAAGTTTCTTTGACGATGGTATACAAAAACTGGTCACCCGCTATGACAAGTGTTTGATCATTGGCGAAAACTATGTTGAAAAATAGTTTAAGACATGTATTTTCATGTAAAAATAAAATTGGTTTCGAAAAAATTGTTTTACTATTTTTTTTTTCAAAACGGTACTTAGTTTCCAAATACGCCTCGTAATAAAACTAAAAAGACAAAAAGAAACGGATTAGCAGAAATAAGTGCAACAGCAGAGTTGTAGACTGTGAGCTCAGCGAATTTATTCTAAATTTCATACTTTTTATCTATAACTATATACGTACGTTTGGCGAGTCCTATATACAAAATTTCAAATTTCTAGGATTAGTTGTTTTTGAGTTATGGAAGATACATATACTTATACATACGTACATATATACGCCTCATAATAAAACTAAAAAGACAAAAAGAAATGGATTAGCAGAAATAAGTGCAACAGCAGAATGGTAGACTGTGAGCTCAGCGAATTTATTCTAAAATTCCTGTAATTATATTTTGTTTGAAATATGATACCCGAAATTTTTAGCGATTACAATCAAAAGTTTTTTTTTTTTTTCAGAATAAGTATAAATTATTCTACTAAACATAATTACAGGAACCAAAAGACTGTATGAAAAGTGAGATTTTTGTAATTTTTACAAAACTGAATTTTTGAATTTTAAAATGCCCAAACTTGAATATTTTCTTCTTTTAAAACGCTTGTGTAACTGGAATTATATGACCAACATTCCCAAACTGATTGCTTTATCAGGAGTTTTGTGAACAAGGAGTTGAAAGTCTTGCTAAATTATTCTTGATAAAGACAAAGGCTTTAGTTTTTCTTGCTGCGCTCATGTAATTTCGTATAACTTAACTTATCCATTGAATTAACTCCCTAGAAAGTCATGGCTGAAAGATAATTAAATTGTCTGTACCAATAATCATAAATCTGCATCTATTGCTTCCAGTCCTTTATAATGCAGCTACTTGAAACCTAAATGTCTGTTCTATAAGGAATGGTTATAGTTCTTAAAGAAAGTCAGACACTAATCTCCTAATGAGCAGACATGAGGCCAATTCAAATTTTACCTCATGTCTGAAGTATAATGATGTAAAACTGAAGGTTTCTGAAATTCACTAAAGTGTACGTCATGGCTGAAGTACAACGATGTAAAACTGTAGGTCTCTGGAATTCATCTGAAATTCACTAAAGCACACGCCATGGCTGAAGTATGTCGGTTTAAAACTGAAGGTCCTGAAATTTATCTGAAATTCACGTAAAACTATAGGCCACTGAAATTTTACGTCATGTCTGCAGTAGGAGGATAAAAAAAATTGAAGGTCTCTGAAATTCATGTAAAACTATAGGTAACTGAAATTCACTGAAATTTTACGTCATGTCTAAAGTTGGAAGATGTAAAACTGTAGATCACATGAATTCATCTGAAGTTTTAAGTCCTGGTCTAAAATAGGGCGATGTGAAACTAGATCACTGAAATTTTGCGTCATGTCTGAAGTAGAATGATATAAAACTGAAGGTCTCTGAAATTCACGTAAAACTATAGGTAACTGAAATTCACTGAAATTTTTCGTCATATCTGAGGTTGGACGATGCATAACTGTAGGTCACTGGAATTCATGTGAAATTTCAAGTCCTGGTCTAAAGTAAGGCGGTGTGAAACTGTAAATCTCTGAAATTCACTGAAATTTTTCGTCATGTCTGAGGTTAGAGGACATAAACTGTAGGTCACTGGAATTCATCTAAAATTTTATGTCCTGGTCTAAAGTAGGGCGATGTGAAACTGTAGATCACTGAAATTTTCGTCATGTCTGAGGTTAGAGGACGTAAAACTGTAGGTCACTGGAATTCATGTAAAATTTTAAGTCCTGGTCTAAAGTAGGGTGATGTGAAACTGTAGATCACTGAAATTCACTGAAATCTTTCGTCATGTCTGAGGTTAGAGGACGTAAAATTGTAGGTCACTGGAATTCATCTAAAACTATAAGTAACTGAAATTCACTGAAATTTTTCGTCATGTCTGAGGTTGAACGATGTAGAACTGTAGGTCACTGGAATTTATCTGAAATTTTCAGTCCTGGTCTAAAGTAGGGCGATGCAAAACTGTAGATCACTGAAATTTTACATCATGTCTGAAGAGGGATGATATAAAACTGAAGCTCTCTGAAATTCACGTAAAATTATAGGTAACTGAAATTCGCTGAAATTTTTGGTCATGTCTGAGGTTGGACGATGTAGAACTGTAGGTCACTGGAATTTATCTGAAATTTTAAGTCCTGGTCTAAAGTAGGGCGATGTGAAACTGTAGATCACTGAAATTCACTGAAATTTGACGTCATGTCTGAAGTAGGATGATATAAAACTGAAGGTCTCTGAAATTCACGTAAAACTATAGGTCACTGAAATTCACTGAAATTTTACGTCATGTCTAAAGTTGGACGATGTGAAACTGTAGGTCACTGAGATTCATCACTGGAGGGTATTCATCACTGGAGAGTTTAAATAACGGCGGGTCCCGCCGCTATTTAAACTCACTGGTTAATAAAATAAGCCGCTTACTACCTTCAAATTTCCAAGAACCAGAATTTTTTTAGAATTGAAACTTTGTAAAATTTGTATAAAATATTTTTTAAACTTTCAAAATTCCATAAATCGTGTAATTTTAATATTTGTTTTTAATTATTATTTTAGGTATCAATTATTAGATTAATTATTAGTTACTATCTTACTAAATATGTTTTAAAACTGATATCACGATTTGCGATACTAAAATCGCCGTTTATAAACATCAGTCGCTTAATAAACTCAGATGTGTTTGGGACGGAAGTGATTTTAATAAACGGCGGGCACTGTAGGCCTATCTGTATTTAAGGCTCCGTTCAGACGGTGGTATAAATGTCATAACTGGTTTAAGCCGAGCTTCAGTGCTACCAGATCTTCCTTTGTCACAAAAACTGGTGTAGGGTTTTAGCATAAGTTTGAAGTTTTCAACCTTATGCTGACTTGGTATAAACTTTGACCAATCAGAGCGAACGCGCGAAACCTGTTGCGCGGGAAAGCTGAAGACACATCCACGTATGCACAAATATAGTTTCTCTCATTCCGATGACCTCAGAGATCACGTGACTTATGTATAGTTTTTGTAAACAAACAATGCTGATGATCTCAGAAATCACGTGACTTACGTACAGCTAATGTAAACAAGCAAGTTCTTTCTTTCTCTTCTTCTTCTGCTGAGGCCCACCAGCGGCCGAGCGGTAAAGACGCTGAACATTGGTAGTTCGGTCCGTGGTTCGAATCCCTCGAACGGGCTGGCTGCATGGGCGTTTTTGTGGTTTTCCCCATGTGTAACGTGTATACGAGTCAGTTTCCCTTTGAAAGTCCTCCACGAAGGCATCCCTCCCTTTAGGCGGATAGCCCTCGTGTGCTTTGCCATAATGGAATAACCTAACCTAACCTAACCTTCTTCTGCTGAATGTATCTCATTGGCTACGGCTTAGACCCTGTCTCACAGGTGTAAACGGAACTCCCGCATTTTATGTTTTATGACTATTCTTGTATGACATCTATATCAGTGACTGAACAGAGGCTAAATTTGTGCCATAAAGTTAGTAATTCTTCGTGTTATTTATTAATTATAATTGCTAAAAAAATTATGTCATCATAGTGTGCATTTGCTAATGCCTGAATCTGTTTGATGTATCACTTGACTATAGAATATCTATCTTTGATTATAGAATATCGCTTATAGAATAACTGCTTTTTTTAACTTGGCGAGTAAAATTTAAAATCTTTTTTTTTTTTCATTTTTCTTTTTTATTCTTCCTCCCCCCCCCAGAGAATTTTAAGAGTAAATTGATTAGTTATTTACCTGTGTGTTAAATTACACTTACAATAAGTTGTCCTTTAAGCGAATAGTGTTCGAATTTTATTTTTGTCAACTCATATTAAAATATTGTCCTTCAAATAGCTATTATGTCTTCTTTTCAGTGTTTACGAATATTAATTACGTATATGCTCACCATATGTACGGCTGGGATCCTGCTATATATTCCGAGATGTGGACCATCTTCAGCTTCGCGGAAATGATTGTTGTACTGGGATGTACTTCCCTCTTTATTCAGGTTTTCAAGCTCACCGATCCTGTCCTAGGAATTATAGGCAGTGTATCTATCATAGGAAAAAATATCTTCATAGCTCTGGCGTATGAACTCTGGCTGTATTATTTAAGTAAGTTCGCTGCTGCCCTTTTTAAGTTTGACTAATCAAAATTTATTTTGCGATGATAACAATAATTTTCTTAAAAGATGTTTTGCCAATAATGTATATGAATTAGTTCGGTGAGTTTTGTAAAAACTGCACAAGTAGTTTTTAAAAAAGGTGGTCTCAGAATTTTAGCTCCTCCATGTTAAATGAATTTGATATATTGTAAGGTTTTAGTTAAACTAACAAAGTTTATTAGTCCAAAGGGATTTAGTCCCGAAGGACTATTACTTTCGTTTTGCGATTTTGCGTCGATTCACTCTGAATGCCCGATTCACTTTTCAAATTGTTGCCACTAAATGTTATCGCTCTGCATTAAAGTTTAAAAAATGAAAAATCTGCATAAATGTATGCATGTTTCTCGCATTGTGATAAAACCTAGAGCCATCGAATTTTGAATGACGTAATCCTACTGCGAATATGGGCATCTGGAAGCCCTAATTTTGAATTTGAAATTTGCTTTATTATCGATTTTATGTTTTGTAACATTTCAACGAATTTCTGATTAACAAACTAAATGATTTCAAAGCGAGCAATGGCAACACTGTACGGAAAAAAAAAACATTTTTATCTCCAGCGCACGAGACTTACGGAAATTCTAAAGATATGTTCATTTTACAATGATTTTGCGATATTGATTTCGAACTGAATTTTATGGTTTGAGTACGTAGTACATGATATTTAATAAAAAAAAGGTAGCACACGAAACGTTAAAAAAACGCGCCTTTGGACGTAATTTAAAATCTGAAATCTTTCAGATTTTATTTTTTTTTTAATTCGACTCTTTCTATCTGTTCTCATTTCAACTTCCCGTTAGATTAAGCGCGCGTTTCAGCTTTATTCTAATTTGAAGTGGAGCCAAGTAGTATTTAAACGAAAGGTAGAAACCTTTCAGTGTGAGAGAGCTTTTAGTCTCGGACCACTGTTACTCTATTCGACGTTCGCCTGACTAGCTAGCATTTAAATTCTAAGCCGTAGCGCTGTACGTGATTACTTAGTGAAGTAACTTTAAGTGCGTCAGTATTAGTTAAATCTTGCTACGCACCATTTAGTTTAGAGGCCAACCTCGCGTTATAGCTCTGTGAGCAACGACTACTTAATTTCTATTTAGCTTTAGTTTAAATTAATTTGATTGTTCATTATAGACCCAAGCGCGGTCTTTATTTTCTGTATCCCTCCCGAGTTGGGAAGTGGCTGTAAATAATTGTGGTCTAATAAAAGAGGATTTTAAATCCCTTTAAAGTGCAGTTCTTCTACCACTTATTCTGCCACAGAACATAGCTGCATTCAGCTCCCTGTTCAAGATCAGGACTTTAAGCTGTCACGAAGATGTTTTCCAAAAATATACACCGAACACTCAGTCCTGACAATATATTTATTAATATCTCGTTTTTTTATTAAACTTACCTGATTCCTCTTTTCACATTTCGAAATTAAAGTTCATTCCAAATAATATTCGCCCATTTTTTATGATTAATTTTTTTAATTTATATTTTTAAATAATTTTTATAATTTTTCAGAAAAAGTTTGAATTATAATCTATAAAATTTTTACCATCATCTTTAAGCAGATGTATTTCTAAGCAAACCTGCAAAAAAATTGGAGTTTTTTATTCAAAATTTCCTAAGATATACGTGAACGTACCGGGTGGCCGTAATTAAACTGACAGTGCTCACAGTGTTCTGTAGCGCCATCTACTTGCGAGAATGACGCCACATTTTGTAGGAAGATTAAACAAGACGGGGGACGAAGGATTCCGCAAAAAACAAATTAGTTCCAAAAGTCACCGCTAGGGGAATATTTGGCGCTGTGTAATAGAAAATAGAGTGCTAACAAATGCAAATCAGTACGGAAATTACCCTTTGTTTTGCATTCAAATGAGGTTTAATGTGGCTGCCGTTGTTGTGGACCACATATTGCATTCTGTGCACGGTATGCACACAACGGAAAGTAACATGTCTGCAGGAATCTCCGGTACAGTCCGTGACATGTTATCCTTCAACGTAGCAGGTCCTGGACCACTCCTTGATAAACCTTGGACTTAAGGTAACCCCATAGCCAGAAGTTGCATGGGGTAAGATCAGGCGACCGAGGTGGCCATGCATAATAAAAGGTAATTTTTTTCCGTATTAATTTGCATTTGTTAACACTCTATTTTCTATTATAGAGCGCCAAATATTCCCCTAGCGGGGACTTTTGGAACTAATTTGTTTTTTCGTGGAATCCTTCGTCCCCCGTCTTGTTTAATCTTCCTACAAAATGTGGCGTCATTCTCGCAAGTAGATCGCGCTACAGAACACTGTGAGCACTGTCAGTTTAATTATGACCACCCGGTATATATTTGTGCGCTTTGAAATTTGGTATATTTCTTGAAAGTGTGGTTTATGCACTTTGTTCAAACTATTTGAAAGCATGAACGATAAACTTTCTTCCTCTCGTCTGCAATGAAAAAAAAGAAAGGGAAAATAGGTTGCTATAAATTAAGAAGTTCGCCAAATAAGTTATTCTTGGCGAAATCTGCAAAAATGTTTGAATTTCTCCGTAAATTTGGCACCAAATTTTACAAAATGTAATATTTAGGCATAATTTGAGCCATAAATCGAAATATGGAAATAAATTGGCATGCCATTTCAGAAAAAGTCCGATTTTGTGTCAAAATACCTACATTAGAACAAAGCTATGTATAAATCTAATATATATCCTAAGTCGCGCCTTCGAGACATAGAAAACCCAATTTGAATTTCGTCAATGGGCCCAGTAGAACGGGAGATATAGAACTGTCTTCCCCCCCCCCGCAGTATACCCACAAATCATCGCATGACGATAACATCGCACACATGCATTTTTCAGGCTGTAAATGCATTTTTGTATAATGATTTGGGAGGGCAAGAAGGAAGGAAGAATATTTTTATTTTCATATTTCATATTTTTGAATGAACTAATAAAGTTTAGCTGAAAAAGTAATCAGGAAACTTAAGCAATTAAAAAAGAAAATGAATGCAACTTACAGCACTTAATGAAATTTTTTGCACAGTTTATTAACAAAGGTCATTAATAAATTAATCTTTTTTTTATAAAGTTTTACTCATAATATTTCATGAAAAATACATCCTAAAAAATGCTTAGAATTATGAAACTATTGTTGCGGACAATTCGGCGGTTGCGCCTGTATGTAAGCTTTCCTGCATAGCACTAGGGTTGCCATAAAATAGTGTATGGTAGGGTTGCCAGATTGGCGACTTTATCGCCCATTTGGCGACCAAATTGGCGATCTCCCATGGTCCAATCGGGAAGCTTCTAGAACTTCCCGAACTTCCTGTCGAGATATTTCTCGAAACGTGTGGAACTTAAAGAAAAGCTATATAAACCCTTGCGTTGCGAGAGTGCGATTGATTGTGAGTTAGTTGCGAGATTGTGAAGCAGTGTGTGATTAATTGTGAGAATAGCTGTTTACTGTGAGTGCTAAGCTACGCGAGAGTTTTGTGAACGGAAAGCGATCGAGATAGTGCTTTGCCGTGAAGCTACCTTTACAGTATAGCTTGACAGTGTATTGGTGATTGTTTCACGGTGTTTATTATAAGTTTAGTGTTGCCGTGAAGCTACCTTTACAGTTACAGCCTGAAGCTGTGTTGCTGATTGTTTCAGCGTATTTATTGTAGATTTTTGACGCTTTTAAAGGTGATTTTGGAACTGTGCTGTAAATAGTGATTCCTGTAAATAAATTGTGCTTTTTATTGTTCTGCATCGTGTTTTCATCGGATACTCTCAAATCTACGAACCCGTATAAACGCAACACTATTTTCTTTCACGTTTGTTGAGTTGATATTATTTTGGTGATAATGATATCTTGTTTTGTGTCCGTTTATTCTTAGCGTCATTAACATTTCTTGCGCTTCTGAATCATTATGCGAATATGCATTTACACCTTTCAAAACCTGAAAAACGCATGTGTGCGATGTTATCATCATGCGATGATTTGTAGGTGTTTTATTTTTTACGACGTTATTTTCGACGACGATGTTTTTAAACTGCGAAGTTTTTGAACTGCTTTACTTTCGATGACGATATTTTGTACCACGATGTTTTAGAACTGCAATGTTTTCTCTTTGCTTTATTTTCTCCGACGATGTTTTGTTCCACGACGTTTTCGCCCTTGCGTTGTTTTCTCGGCGACGTTTTTGCCGTGATGCTTTCGGCTGTAACCGATTACTAAGATACGAAGTTCTTGAATTATCATACATAAACATATTGTCCTTTTAAATATATGCCTTTATGTCTGTAATATGTTTTAATATTTTATTTTCATGCGAAATATAAATTTTCTTTGTCTTTTTTAGGCAATATATTTGGATTTTTAAACGGATTGGGTAATTTAGCTGTAAGATCTCTCATTTCGAAACTCGTCGATAAAGATGAACTCGGTATGTATGTTAAAATTTCAATTGCTCATTTGTAAAATCTTGTGAAATGTATTTCATCCGGGTTAGTCTTGTTGTCGTTATTTACTCTTTGCCTCATGCATCTATCTGCGTGTACTATAAAAATTAGATTACCATATAAAATATTTTCTCCCTCTTTTCCGCATGCCGTCGGGGTGTGATTGGAAGCATACTCGACACGTACTTGGCTGGTCCGGAAAGCGTAATGGCAGACCGTACATTCATTTGAACAATGTTAAACGAATCTCGCGTACTGCACATGCGCAGAAGAGAATTTGGCGCAATTACGACTTTGGCGTCATTTTAAAAGAAGATAAATATGGTATATGGTGGATGTTCTGTTATCTGGACGTAAACAGTTCGGGGTTTTAAAACATGTTACGTTGTACGTTGCTTCATGACTTAGGTGTAAGTATCAATTGCAAACTCCCCAAATTTTCGTTTAAGAAGGATTACAAAACAGAAAACATTACAGGATGTTGTTTATTGATTGTACTTCTGAGGAATAAAAGCAATCGATTATTTAGCATTCATAAATACTTTAACAACTCGAGGAATATATCTAGTTTAAATTACTGAATGAAAGCCAAAGAAATTATTACAAATAATTGATATTAAATGTAATGTTCATAAACAAAATAAACCAAAATGAAATGAAACAGAAGCAAAAGCAATAAGCACGATGAACAGGCTTGTGTAGGGTTGTTTATGTTTATTCGCCAGCATTTTCTCCCACGCCAACGGTGCACTATTGAGCATGCGCAGTAAGCGAAATTCGTTAACATTAATCAACTCAATGTGCGGTTTGCCATTACGCTATAGGGACAGTGTGGACAAATAGTAGGAATTTAATAAAGTATTAACTTCTTCGAGATTTAACATGATGGAAATGCTGTATTTATGATATTTTATTTCAGGACGTGTGTTTTCTTTCTTGGCAACATGTGAAGCCATTGTGCCTTTGATGGCGAGTGCCATCATCGCCAGAGTCTTCAATGCTACCGTCAGGACATTCCCAGGAGCTTGTTTTCTAGTAGCAACCATGTTTCTGATGCTACCTCTCGGAACTTTTGTGTAAGGAAATGTTTGAATGTTTTAATGTGTGCCATTAATTAAGAAAATTCATTAAAAAACTGTACGTTTTACTATAGAATGATTATCTTTTTGGTTTAAATATTCGCTCTGAAAATTACTTTGAAATTGCATACTCAATTTCAAAGTGATTATTTTTTTCAAAATAATATATTTAATCAAAAATTAAATTGTGTGCATGTCAAATGCTTTAAAACTTTATATGTTTGTAAGGTTTCTCCTTCAATCTCTTGACTCTTTTCGTTAGCATAAACTGTGAAACCTTATGTGGAGGACAGTGAGCAGATCTAGGCTATGTCCTTTAGTGTTGAAGAACTACAAAGTCAGAAGGAGGGTTTAAAAAGTGACCCTTTAATTCAAATATTTACAACTCTTCCAATTGAGAGTAAGCCACTACTTGGGCTGAACTAAAATAATATTAAACTAAAGTGTGTTAACAAATTCAATTCCTAACTTAATTCTAAATAGGACGGCGAGGGAAGCTTAACTCTTAGTGAAGTGCAATTATGCGAATTTCACTAGAAAACACTGGTAATTGCAAATTGCCTATGAAGGCGAACTTTCAGTAGACAGAGGAAATCTTTGACTTACGGCGATAAATCCAAGGCACTGTCTTTCCCTTCGTTAACTCCTGCCTTTTAACTGCTTACAGATATATGCGATTTGCATAAATATCTCACTCGCGCTAAATTCGGGCAGCAACTGAAACTTTGAGAATTCGATAGGAAAGTTCAAACTAAAAATAATTTGGTTAATTAAAATAATGAATGCTACATGTTTGTGTGAATATCATTTCCCTTCCAAAATTTGGGATAACTAAAATTTTCAGTTGGTTTTCTTGCAATATGACCCCCCCTTCCCGGAGGTCGACATAAAGAACTCTTTGAAGCTACTGGCTAGGATCTGTACCTAGGCAGTCTCGGCCACGGGGGTATACAAATTACGAACCTAGTGGTTCTGGGAGCTCCGGAAAGGTCACTTATTGGCCAGCCCGGCGTCCGGCAAGTCTTAGAGCAGAGCGGTCTCGGGTACGCTGGGTAATGCCCCTCTTCGACGGGCAGGTAGTAAGTGTCATTTCTCTCCAAGGTGTGAGGAAAGGGGTTGAACCCCCGGACCTGTAAGGCGGATGGATGACGGTGTAGTGCCGGCATTTGCTAGGCGGAGCACGTAGATAAAGAACTAGTTCTTGCAATATGAAACAATTTCTCTTAAAAAGGACATTCACACAGGCAACCTTATTCTTAGCCTGGAAACCCATGAGTTTTTTCGGCCCAAATCTAAACAATCCCTGTCTCTGAAAGTTTTCTCAAGGAAAGATGCATACAAGGTGTCTCATAAGTCTGAGCACATTAAAAATCATATGAAATCAACAAGTTGACATATCAAAGTATGATTCGAACAGAAAGACTTACCACAGAGACGGATTATTTGCTCCCAAGTTTTGTACAAGTCGCACGAGTCGTTTTTAAAAAATTAGCTTTCAAAATTTTAGCTCCTCAATATTAATTCAATTTGATATGTATTTATTAATATCTCGTTTTTTTATGAAACTTATTTGATTACTTCCTACACAGTTCGAAATTTAGGTCCGTTCCAAATAAAATTCACCCTTTTTTATGATTTGTCTTTAAAATTTGTATTTTTAAATAATTTTTATAAATTTTTCGAAAAACAATTTGAATTATAACCTATAAAAGGTTTTACAGTCATCTTAAAGTAGATGTATTTCTAAGTATACCTGCAAAAAATTGGAGCTTTTTATTCAAAATTTCCGAAGATATACGTGAATTTATATATTGGCGCGTTTTGAAATTTGGCATATTTGTTGAAAGCGATCATAACGAAAATGTGGTTTACGCACATTCTTAAAATTATCCGAAAGTAGGAACGATGTGACTTTTTTCCGCTCCTGGCACAGGGGAAGAGAAAGGAAAATAGGTTGCCATATATTAAGAAGTGCGCCAAATGAATTATTCTTGGCTCAAACTGAAAAAAAATGCGCCAAGTTAAATTTATGAATTTCTTTGTAAGTTTCTCACCAAATTTTACAAAATTTAATATTTAGGCATCATTTGAGTCGTAGAATCGAAATATGAAGAAAAAAATGCTATGTTATTTGAGAAAATGTCACATTTTGTATCAAAATACCTATCGGCCCTATAGAACGGAAGCTATAGAACTCCCCCCCCCGCCGCCGCAGTGTACGGTACTTTAAACTAAATGTAAACTT
The DNA here is from genome assembly GCA_000611955.2 of Stegodyphus mimosarum. Lineage (NCBI taxonomy): Eukaryota > Metazoa > Arthropoda > Arachnida > Araneae > Eresidae > Stegodyphus > Stegodyphus mimosarum. Next base: position 368,215 of record KK119097.1, read on the forward strand.
CGGAGCAGAAAAGACGCTTTTGCTTTAACTAAAACGTAATAATAAATTGTGAAACCATCAGTGCTAAACAATCAGCAGTCACTTTTCCCCTCAGATACGGATTATTCATCCTTGCTTTTATGTTGCGGAAGGAAAGGAGATATCTTAGACTTTGATCAGCTGAGTGAGTCCACTGCGCACACATTTATTTATTTTTTTTTCTCATCGTCTTTTCTTATATACACTCGTAGACAAAAAAATTAGCGCACCAAGAAATAATTGCGTCATCGTAACGAAACTTGCAATGAAGGTACATGTCGGGGAGATATGCAAATGATTACAAATGCAGAGTGATTGCGCATTACGTATAACCGGTAGAGGACGTTGAACGTCGTACTCTGTAGAGTATAAAACAGTTAACCAAAACTTTGTTTGAGTGTGCCGAATCATTTACACAGGAAAAGCTGAGGTAGACATGCCATTACGCCGTGTTCGACCAAACAACACCATGTAATGTTTCCTGTTTTGTAATCCTTCTTAAACGAAAATTTGGAGAGTTTACAATCAATATTTACACTCCAAGTAATGAAGCTCAGATAACGGAATATAAACCATATACCATATTTATCTTCTTTTAAAATTACGCCAAAGTCGTAATTGAGCCAAATTCTCTTCTGGGCATGTGCAGTGTGCGTAATTCGTTTAACATTGCTCAACTGAATGTGCGGTCTGCCATTACGCATCCAGGCACAGGTAGCATCTTCACTAGGGGCCCCTGTGTCTTCTCGAACCTTACGAAGGCGCCTGGCTGAAGGACAGTTGGTATACCGGCGCCCATTACGTGTGCTACCTTTGATGCCAATCCATCGATGCCTTCGTTTGCAGTGGCGTCTATCACGAGGAAACTTTACTGCAGTGGAAGGGAACCAGGTTGTCTTTAACCACGAATCTAGATTCAATCTCGGCAGTGATGACAATCGTGTTCGTGTGTGGAAAGCCCGTGGTGAACGCCTCAATCATGCCTTTGCTGTACAGCGACACATCGCTCCCACAGCTGGTGTGATAATGGTATGAGGTGCCATTGCTTACAATACACGGTCACCCCAAGTATTGTTCCGTGGCACCATGACAGCCCAGCGATATGTTCATGAAATCCTGCAACCACATATGTTGCCACTCATGCAACGGCTCCCAGGAGACATTTTTCAACAAAACAATGCTCGGCCTCATACGGCAAGGGTGTCACAAGACTGTCTCTGCACTGTTACTACCCTTCCTTGGCCTGCCCGATCCCCAGATTTGTCTCCAATCGAGCATATCTGCGATCATTTGGGACGACGAGTTGGGCATCCCACGAGTTTGAACGAACTAGAGGCAAGGTTACAGCAAAAATGGAACGAAATGTCTCAAGACATCATACAGAACTTGTATGACTCAATGCCCTATCATATCGCATCTTGCATTCGCGCTAGAGGGGGTCCAATGGAGTATTAACTCCTCCGTTCTTTTGCCTTTTTCTCTGAAACAAATTATCCTTTTTCTTTGATTTTCTTATCATTTACTTATATCAAAGTAGTCATTACGTACGTAAAATTTCGTTTCATTTTGACGAATCCTTCTTGGTGCGCTAATTTTTTTGTCCATGAGTGTAGATGACACACAAGCTGTTTGTTTTTTATTTGTATATTATTACAATATAAAGTTTAATTTATAGATTTTTCAAAAATGACCTAAATATTAAAAAAATTGTAGTAAAATTTTTTATGAAAAATTACGCAACACAGTATGTAAGTAATAAACTATACAGCCGCATAAAGGGTTGAACAAAAGCGTTGGCCATGATTAATTATCCGAATTATTATATCAGATGTTGCATATATATTAATTTTATTGTTTTAATTGTTATTATTATTATTATAGGTGGCAACTGAAGTACCGTGTTCCTCGGGAAGATTCGGCCTTGAAAGAAGCTTAAATTATTCTCTTCAGTGAAAGTATTGTTCGAAGAATATCTAAAAAATCGTATTGCATTATTTTGTTCCGGGGAAGAAAATGCCTATCGAAAAGAATGCATAAAATTTATATATCAGCTTATTGCTGTAAAAGAAATAACATTTAACATGTCGTATTTATAACTTCAACGATTCTTCTGTTTCTCTCACAATTTTTTGTTTTACATTTGAAAACAGGCAAAGGTGCAAGTGAAGTATCGCATAATTTGATAATTTTTACTATGAAATTGAATTATTACAACCTTCACCTTTTTAAAAAGAGATATGCTGTTTTTTGTATGTACTAAAGATACAATTATCGTGTAAGTTTCACATATCAGAATGTATGCAATATGATGCATAGTATACGTTTTTTTTTTTCGGCCAAAGTATTTCTTTCTGATGTGATATATTAAAGGATCTTAATGAAGAAATAGAACTAAAGCACCGAAGAGTCTAAAGGAGTCTGGAGCGTAATCAAATGGCTCTATTTCTCTATAATACCTCACATTTTGATATATTTTTATGTATTTGTTAGCATTACAGTATTATATTTTCAACTTCATTGTTTGTAACAGTATTCTGAAAATAACATTCCTTTACATGTGGATGTGTGTACTTCTTGTTTATTTTTCATACCCTTGATGTTGCGTGCTTATTTATATTTTTATTTATGTTGGTGTTTTATGTATAGCCATTAAAATTACTTTGTATATATTTTGGTTTCACATCACAGTGAAAGATAAAAGAACCGTACATACAATTTTCTTTATTATTTAATACTCTTATTTTTATACCTGCTTTTACTTTATCAATAACTAGCCGCTATGCGGCCAGCCTTCATCTGGCTTTTAAACGTACCGGAAAAATGCCTAAAAGACACACCTGGGACCTATGGCCGCGTAAGTTCTTCCAACTTTTTTCTCTTTGTTAAGATTTCAACCCTCCTTTGTATACGGCCCTGATGTATCTGCAGAAAAACATATGCATCTTGAATTTTTAGCAAATTAATTACGTGAGATGTGCATTAAAAATTTGTTAAAGCATAATTTATATCCCCGTTCTTAAGCACCACCGTGACAACATAAAAAATTGTATAAAAATTCTACAATAAAATTAAAATTTTTTAAACATTTTCTTACTCGATAGTTTGAATGATTCTTTTTCTGAAATTTTGAAATGTTTGATACTTAAGTTAATCTTCTGAGGAAATGTGTCAGCAGTCACATCGCAGCCATTTAACTTGTATAAAATATTACAACGATTTATCAGGCCTTTAACGTGATATACTTTCAGAACACTTCACTTAAAATTTGGAGAACTTCTTACCGTTGCAAAAAGAAACGACTTTTTAATTTCTTAAACTTTTCGGTCTCTTAAAAACAGTAACGTAAGAAATACGATGAAAAATTGTTGCCAAACCGAAATTTTTAAAAGAATAAAACTATTTGAAATTGTGCAATTTCATCAAAAATCTATCGACAACAATAAGAAAGGAAAATTGTTGCCAAAACTACATTTTAAAATATCTGAGATGTGAGGAGTGTATTCGGAAACTTCATTTAAAAATTTTTAAAAAAATACAAAATGTTATTATTTTTCCAAAATTCTTTTTTTAAAAGGAGTCGAAAGGATTAAAGTTCAACGTGTCTAAAAATCAAAGGAAAATAAACGGCACATTTTTTAAATAAGGTTTTTTAAAAAAAATTCCGCCGAAAAGGTGTTAAGCTCACCTTCCTAAATAAATTCGTATTTAAGCGATTTATTGAAATACGAAATTTATTTTAAGTTCGTAAAATAGCTAAGTGTCTACGCTTCACGACGATGTAAAAATGAAATGTATAGAGTGAAATCTCGCTTTCCTGTAGCCCATTATGTCTCAAAATGACGCGATTTGGTCACAAAACATTAAATAAAAAAAATTCTAATTCGGATTTCGAAAAAATCGCTTTGAGGTGCACTGGCTCTTGTGTAGATACGCCTATGTACCAAATTTCGTGGCCCTGGGTCTATTAGCTTACTCGCAACACGAACGAAAGACACACACAGACTCTTTGTTTTATTATATGTTGAGATTATGAAAATTACATTTTACATGTTTTTACTTCATATTGCAAGTTCAAAGAACTCTTATTCCAATACTTCGCATGAAAATTCCATTACTTTGAAGTAAATAAATAATTATGCAGATTTATTAAAGACTGTGTATTATTTCTTCAATACTTTACCAACCTGATCCAAAATAAGATTACGCTAATAATTACTTTCTCAAAAAATAACGGGAGTAAAACGCATCAATTATAAAGTTATTGAAATAAATCTGCAGTTATAAAGACGCGTGGAATAGGTTAAAGCCATTAGTATTTTGGTTTGTTTTATTTGATTATGGCAATGCACTCGAGGGCTATCTTCCTAAGGGAAGTGATGCCTTCGTGGAGGAATTTCTAAGGGAAACTGGTTCGTGTACACGTTACACATGAGGAAAACTGCGAGCCCATTCGTGGGATTTGAACCTTGGACCGAACTAACAGTGTTTAGCAACTTTACCGCTTGGCCGCTGGTGGGCCCCATTAGAATTTTGAAAAGTAAGTAGACCTCTTAAAAATCATAAAAGGGAAGTGGAAACATAATAACAAAATTGTATGTTCCTTCAGAAATAGTATGAATTACCTGGTAAGTATTCAAATGAGAGCTTTAATGTTGTATAATAAGCTAAATAAAAATTAAATTTATTCGAAAATTAATATTGCAGGAAAAGGTTTGGAAATAAAATGGAATTCTCTCTTTTCTGTGGTTTGTAAACATAGAGTAAAATGTATTGCTCAAAGAAAAGGGAAAAGAAAAGAAACTTTTTTGACTGTACGGTCTTTCGGCTTACCTGCAGATTAATCAATCGAGAGCTGTTCAGATTTTACCGACTCATTTAACCCATTAAAGTAAAACTTTTAAGTAAAATTAAAGTAATTTTTTTTCCCTTGCTGCACAGGTTGAAATGAATTTTCGCTGAGGCAAGTTATGGCTAAGGAAGTTAGAATCAAGATTTTGTTAAAAATTTTAGTATATTTTGCATAAAAAATCAGGAAACGTTGCATAGATTTTCACGCAGCGATTCTTCAGTGTTGTATTCTTCAGTGTCTTCTTACAGTTTCTTTACATCTGACTGAAAGGGGTCGTGCTCATAAAAATAAATGTATTTCATTTTATTTTAGTGTGCGATATCAGTTGGAAAATATAACTGAATTAATTGTTATATATATTCACTTTCCTGGTTCTCAAGGTATTTAAAATGCTATAACAATAGGAAAATATTGTTTTGTGCGTTTCGTAATGGATTTGAATGCACAAGTCGATAAACAGTTAATAAAATTTATTCTTTTCTTTTCACAACAGATAAAACAAAATGCTGAAATATTTCCTCAGAAATATTCGTATAATATCACAACATCTCAAAACTTTAAGTAGAATTCAATTCAAAACAGATAAAGTTAATTCTATCTCATAGCGATTTCTCTACACACAGCATTATGTGAACAAACACACACAGCATTATGTGAACAAACAGTTCGTTTAAAACAACTGCAACTTAGACTAGGTGTTTTAATTCGGCTTTTATAAGCTTTTTAATTATTTACTAGAATATTCCGGTAAAACCTCGATTTTCCTCAATATTTGTGGATGGAAGCAGTTACTACGAGATATTTATTTCATAAATATTAAATGCACGCGCTCTTTTATTTTTACTTTTCGAACGTAGCGTTGTCTTCAAAAATCGTCTGCGTTGCATGTGAAAATAAAGCAATTTTAATTACAATTCTAAATAAATACGAAATCCGTAACAATATAACTGAATTAATTGTTGTATATATTCAGTTTTCTGGTTGTCAAGGTATTAAAATGTCTTTTGAATTTCGATTTTGATTAAGAAACCATAGAGCAATCCCACAGAACCCCAGAACTTAGTTTTAGACATTTAACTCTAGTCATTTTCGTGCTATGAACAATGTTTTTTAAAAGCTCAAATGAATTGTGAGTTGAAAAGAAGAGAATAAAGAGAAACAAAAAATCTACTCATATACAAGCTAAACTTCATTAAGTCTGCCAGACCACTCTATAGAGCGGGCATGGCCAAACTTTCTCTGTTAATTGCGAGTAGCTTGCAATAAACAATAGTTTAGTGTTTGAAATAGGCATCCAATTTTGAATAATGTACGTGTCCACCCGAATATGCGCATCTGGAAGCCCGAATTTGGAATTTGTTTTATTACCCATTTCATATTTTGTAAAACTTAGACGAATTTTTGATGAACAAACTCCAACGATTTAAAAGCGAGCAATGGCAACACTCTACGGGGGCAGGGAACCTTTTTATATTCAGCACGCGGAACTGTGTATCGGAAATTTTTAAGATATGCCCATTTTAAAATTATTTTGCGATATTGCTGCTCAACTGAATTTTATGCTTTAAGTGCGAAGAACATGATATTTAATACATAAAAGTACACACAAAATGTTAAAAAAAAAAAAAAAAAAAAAAAAAAAAAAAAAATAGCGTTTTGCGTCGTTTCACAAAAATGTCCGATTCACTTTTCAATTTAGTGCTTATGTTTCTTTGTTGGTAATTGAAGTTGCATTGGGTTGGCTATTGGAATTTTTGGAATTGTATTATGTTGGTTATCGGGTCTGTACTGGATGGATTAACGGAATTGTATTGGGTTGACGATTGGAATTATATTGGGTTTGTTTTTGTGTACGTATTGGGTTTAGTTTAATGTTTGTTTCGTTCGGCAAGTTTTCATATTATTAAGCAAGATCCCTTTGGACGTAATCTAAAATCTGAATCCTTTCAGATTTTTTTTTTTCGTTCAAGTTTGCGCCAAGAATAATTCACTTGGCGAACTTCTTAATTTATAGCAACCTATTTTCCTTTCCTTTTTTTGATTGCATAGGAGCAGAAAGAAAGGTCATCGTTCATACTTTCAAATAATTTTAACAAAGTGCCTAAATAACATATGGCGTTATTATCCCTTATAACAAAGATGTCAAATTTCAAAATGCGCCAATATGTAAATTCACGTATATCTTAAGAAATTTCGAATAAAAATATCTTAATTTTTTGCAGGTATGCTTAGAAATGCATCTACTTTAAGACGATGGTGAAACTTTTATAGGTAATAATCCAAAATGTTTTTCGAAAAAATTATAAAAATTATTTAAAAGTGCAAAATTTAAAAATAAATCATTAAAAATGGGTGAATTTTATTTGGAATGAACCTAAATTTCGACATGTGAAAGGAAGAATCAAATAAGTTTAATAAATAAAGATAAAATTTAATTTAAATTAAATAAAGAATTTGTAAGTAAGATATTAATAAAAATATACCAAATTCAAAGAATATGGAGGCGCTAAAATTTTGAGAGGTAATTTATTAAAAAACTGCTCGTGCGATTTTTACAAAACCTGGTAGTTTGGTATAACTTGGGTCGTAGAATCAAAATATGGAAAAAATTGATATGTTATTTCAGGAAAAATCCGATTTTGTGTCAAAATATCTATGTTAGAACAATGCTATGCAAAGAGTAAATAAAAAATATTTTATTTTACTCTTTGTTCTCAGCTGGAGTTGTTTTACTTAAAAATTTAAGGCGAAACGTTGTTTCAGTCAGTTGATAGTCTTTACCGGTCCAACAGTTAACAGTTTGAATGAGATGGATCCTTTCATCTGTGCACTGAAAATACTTTCAATACAAACAAAAAGAATAGACATTTTGTTTTTAAACATTGGCAACAGTAGTGCAGTTTAAAAAGAAAAATAAACATTTGACACCGACTGCAATTCTTTTAGTATCGTCTGTGATTCGGTCTAGATATGCTGTGTGTTTTGTAGCTACGTTTGTTTCAGTGTTCATCGTAGGAATTGTGAATATAAAAGTGTTTTTTACAAAAATTAGTCTGCAAGTACTGTTTGATGGTTTTCTACCTATTAAGCTGCTTTCTTAATTTCGATCCTTTGGAAGGGAAAAAGGTAAGAGAAACCTTTTTTTTTTTTTTTTATTTTGGATTATTAGAACTTTTGAGCCTTATAATCTGGATTATTAGAACTTTTGAGCCTTTGAATTTTTAATTTTAGAAATTTTCGAACGTTTTTGAAATGAAAATTTTAATTCTAATTTTTCAACACTGTCTGGCAAGAACTCGGGAAATAAACTATTGTGTAGACGCGTGTCGTGTCACAAAGAACTTCCACATTGAATATCTGTGCATGCACATAAAAATTTCTAGAATTCGTAGTATATTTGCACTTGTGAAACAATTGCAGATACGTTTTATTTTTGCGCCATTAGTTTTCATTTCCGTGATATTCGGAAAACAGCTCAGAAGTCAACAATCATGGCTGAAGTGTTCGATTGGTAGACAGTTGAAATTATAACCCACGAAACATTAAAATATCCTGGCATGAACTGCTAGATTCTGTGTTCAAAATCATCGGGTGCTTTGAAAAATAATTTCAAGAATTTTCAACGATGTGGAGTGTACTGATTACATAAAATTGCTGACAGATTTCTCTGGATATCACACTGAAGTAATATAGCACTCAACAACATCAGAAATGGCACCGATGAGTCATGTACCATTGCAATCGTGTTTAAGTGATTTTGTCCATCAGTAAACTAGTCATTCCAAAATTTTGAGTTAAAATGTTTAACGACTTTTGAGGTTAGGATTCAAAACATTCGAATGATGAAAAAAGCTTTAAGATTCGATGTTTAGAATTTAAAATCTTTAAAAATTTCCGGGATCTGAGGATTTGAGTAGAAAAATAAAATGTGACTTATAATCCATTTCGCATCTAATGAATTAATTCAGTTGTTTAAAGCTAGATTTGATCTCGGTATGTTGGTCCTTATGTTGATTGTGTGAAAAAATTATTAATTTTTATACAAAAGCCTAGTTTTTTTTTTTAATATTTTTTCTGTCTGGAATAATAAATAGTTTAACAATGTTCGTTGACTTGTATGATTTCTTTTTTTTTCCTAAAAGCTTTCTTTTGACTTGAAGAAGAACACTTGCTTGTACTAACTAAAGGACATCTGTAATCACGAAAAATTCCGGGTACCATTTTTCAACGAAAATATCCATTTTGACCGCTATCGAATGCAATTTAACGATGTTTTTGCTTGAAATCTGTACGTAAGGACAGACTAAAAGACTCAATTTCCACTAACGAATTATAAAACTGATTTAAAATGGATTCAGAAGAGATTTATTTATTGTGTCTGTGCGTACGCAGGTATATACGTATTTCGCATAACTCAGAAACGAACGTTGAAATTTTATATAAAGGACTGCTATAACATGTAGATGTGCACCTCGATTTTTGGTTGTAATCGGCCACACCAAAATTATATATATATATATATATACCCACTCTGTTACTCGTCTCAGTGAGCTGAGTTTTTTAATTCTTATATGTTGGAAAATTGCGCATTCTTTGCTTTAAAATTAATCGAATTATGTTGTTCTTATCCTCCGGTTAAGGTTTTTATGTCTTTAGTAAATTTGCATGCAATATTTGTAGAATTATCAACAATTTAAAAGTTGTTTAAGTGCGGCGAAGGCTAATTATTTTTACTATGGCAGGCATATTTGTTTAGATTTGAAACTTGGCAGAATAGTGGATTTGTTGCCAATCTAGAGAAACTAAGTTTCGAACAACAAAGGTAACGCCCTGTCTTATTATTGTGAATTAAATCATGTTTAATCCATTCTGGAATTTATTCGAGGAAATAATTGCTTAATATTTATTTCGTAATTTTTAATATAGATGTTTTGAGTTTTTATGCAGTTTTGCGTTGTCGCGAAGGAAGAACTGAATTAATTGAATGAGAAATACTGAGCCGTCTGTGAAAACCGGTTCCTTTTTTCTTTTTAATTTCTTCTATACGTCGTTTTAGATTTATTATAGTATTTGAGTAGAACGTGTGGCAACTATTAGATAATCCTTCAGATGATATACATAATTTTTGTGCATTCTGAGTCATAAAATGAATGAGATGTAACGCTGTTAAGTGAACTAACGTCAGAGTGTAGCTATGGTAAACAAATATAGTGAATTTTAAAGAGAGAATTTATTCTATTGTGGTTTGTGCGCTATCGACGAAGTAGATTTAATTCAATAATTTGAAATGAAATGCGAAAAAAATGGGTATAATATAATATTCCGTTCAAGGAAGTCATGTGGTGTACACATCAGATTTTTTAATTAATGCTTTACGTAATTCACTGAAATGAAAAATGTCTTCTTAAATATCCATACATTTCTTCCGATTTTAGCTTACTTCTACTAAAATCAAACAACAGTTATAAAAGGAGAAGGGTAAAGGAAATCAGAAGAAAATGTCTGCTTTTTCTGTTTGAAAGAAGCTCAAATGCATAGTGCAATAATTCAAAATTATGTTTATATTTTATTCGGACTTTTCTGAACACTGGGAAGGTGAAATGAAATTTTTTTATTTACATCTTATATATAATAACCATGTTAATCACATATAAAATGCGAAATTCTCATCAGTTTACTTCAAAAGCTTCTTAATATTGAAAACCTGTCTTATTATTTTTGAAGTTGTATAAATATGGATTAGCGGTTTTCGAACTTTCAAGAAATCTATTATGCGTCTCCTGTCGCCATAAAATTTGGGCACCCCTGATATACAGCATCTTAATATACTATACAGTACGTTTCAATGTTAGGTTTAGAAGCTTGTAGGAGGCGTAGGGAACATTCAGACGTCTTGGAATCAATAGCAATGTACACAGTCCAGTCACATTAATGTGACCACCACGTACTTTCCATGTCAGAGTTAAATAACCAGTCACAGAAGGCAGGTGGCAGCACAGTGCAGTTGAGCGTATATAAAGGGTGTGTGAGGGCTTCGGAAAACATTTCAATCGTTGGCGTAATGCAGAAACGAAGCGATTTATCCGACTTCCAAAAGGGCATGATCATTGGCTTTCGGGCCAATGGTGGAAGCATTTCCGAAACGGCTGAGTTTGTGAACTGTTCGCGTGCCGCCGTGGTAAAAGTGTACCGTGCATGGCAAAATGGGACTGTCCAAAATCAGCGACGTGGCAAATGTGGTGCACCACGGGCCATAGATGACAGAGGCGAACGACGGTTGCGGAGATGCGTTCGGGCAGATAGACGGGCTACCGTTGAGCAACTGACCACCAAAATGAACCAAGGGGCTACCAAAAGTGTCTCCCAAAGTACTATTCAGCGAACATTGCTGCGTCTGGGCCTCCGAAGCAGACGCCTGGTTCGTGCACCTATGCTGACTGCTGTTCATCGACGGCGAAGGCTAGAATTTGCACGCCAGTACAGCAGCTGGACGTCCACTGAGTGGCGACAGGTTGCGTTTTCGGATGAATCGCGTTTTATGCTCCATCGGACAGATGGACGTTGGCGTATAAGGCGTGAAACCTCTGAAAGGAACCACCCTGCAACCATTGCCGGAACGGTCCAAGCTGGAGGCGGGAGCATTATGGTCTGGGGAATGTTTTCCTGGCATTCTCTAGGTTCACTGATCATTGTGGAAGGCACAATGGATCAATACAAGTACGCATCTGTCCTTGCGGACCATGTTCACCCCTACATGCGCATTGTTTTTCCTCAGGATGATGGCATCTTCCAGCAGGACAATGCGAGGTGCCATACAGCTGCCAGTGTACGTGCGTGGTTCGAAGAGCACCAGGATGAGTTTACCGTCCTCCCCTGGCCAGCAAACTCACCTGACTTAAACCCAATCGAGCATCTGTGGGACCATCTCGATCGAGTTGTTCGCGCCATGGATCCTCAACCGCGTAATCTAGCGCAGCTGGCCACGGCATTAGAGTCGGCATGGCTCAACATCCCAGAGAACACCTTCAGGGACCTATGTGACTCTCTTCCTGCACGTCTCGCAGCAGTCCGCTCTGCGAAAGGTGGTTATTCTGGCTTTTGACAGATGGTCACATTAATGTGACTGGACTGTGTAGATTGGCAATGCTTTCCTGATAGGCAGCATCATTTCACCCACGTATGCAGAAGCGGTAAGCACAGCTGTCGCACGATGATAATTTATTAGTGTTACAATTATAACCCCTCTTGTTTAGGGCTTCGGTGCATCCTGGCTAAATTAACGATTCAATTCAAGAATTAACCAGGCTGCGGGACTTCTTAATTTTTGAGATAAATCGTAATCATTCAGAGCGCACCGAAGCCCTAAATAAGAGGGCTTGTAACAAGATCTTAATAAATTTTTATTTATCTCTTTACATTTGATTGATTGAATTTGAATTTTAATTAACCCAAAGGGGCAATTTGCCCAGAAGGGCTCTTAATTTCGTTTTGGCATTTTCCGTTGGTTCACTATAAAAGTCTGAATCACGTTTCAAATTGTTGCCACCAAATATTAGAGCCCTGCATTATATTTAAAGAAATTAAATAAGGAAGAATCTGCATGAATGTATGTATGTGTGTTTCTCGCATTGCGAAAAAACGACGGTACCTAGAGCCATCAAATTCTAAATAACGTTGTCCTCCACTCGAAAATGTGCATCTGGAAGCCCAAATTTGGAATTTGTTTTATTATCTATTTTATATTTTGTAAAACTTTAACGAATTTTTGTTTAACAAACTCAGCGATTTCAAAGCATTCCATTAACATTAGCATCGCGTGCATCTTCAAGCACGGATATTTTATGTGCTAGGTGTCTTTTTTCGTGATACTGCTGTTGTATTGAATTTTATGGTTTAAGTGCGAAGAACATGATATTTAATCAGTAAAGGTAACACACAAAACTAAAAAAAACTTTTTGGGTGTAATATATAATCTGAAAAATTTTAGATTTTCTTTTCCTTGTTTATTCTTTGTAGTTTCATGTACGAACTGACGGAAGTATTGTAATCACGAAAATTTCCGGGTACCATATTTCAACGAAAAGGTCCATTTCGACCGCTATCAAATGGAATGCAACAATGCTTTTGCGTGAAATCTATACGTAAGGGCGGAATAAAGGATTTCAGTTTCCCTAAACGAATTATAAAACTGATTTAAAATGTATTCTGAAGAGATATTTTCGTGGTGTCTGTGCGGGCGTACGTACGTATGTATGTATCTCGCATAACTCAAAAACGAGTAGCCTCAGGACGCTGAAATTTTGTATAAAGGACTGCTATAACATGTAGATGTGCACCTCCTATTTTGGTTGCAATCGGCCGCACCAAAATATATAAATATATGCATATATATAATCACTCTGTTACTCGGCTCAATGAGCTCTTTCTTTATTCTTGTATGTTTGTAAATTTTGCATTTTTTCCTTTAAAAATGATTAAATTATGTTGTTCTTATCTTGCGGTTAAGGTTTTTATGCCTTTAGTAAATCTGCATGAAATATTTGGGGAATTATCAACAATTTAAAAGTTTTTTTAAGTGCGTCTAAGCCTAATTTTTTTCGCTATAGTAGCCATCTTTGTTTACATTTGAAACTTCGCAGAATAGTGGATTTGTTGCCAGTCTAGAGAAACTAAGCTTCGCAACAACTAGGATAACGCCTTGTTTTATTATTGCAAATTAAATCATACTTAATCCATTCTGGATTTTTTTAAAAGTTTTTTTAAGTATTTTTTTTAAAGTTTTTTAGATTTATTATAGTATTTGAATAGAATTTTTGTGCATTCAGAGTTGTAAATGAATGAGATGTAACACTGTTAAGTGAACCTAGCGTCAGACTGTCGCTATGGTAAACAAATATAGGAAATTTTAAAATGTGCATTTATTCGATTGCGGTTTATTCGCTATCGACGAAGTAGATTTAATTCAATCCAATAAGTTTAAATGAAATGCAAAATGCGTATAATTTAATATTCCGTACAAGGAAGTCATGTGGTGTACACATCAGAATTTGTTATTCTTATATGTTGGTAAATTGCGCATTTTTTGCTTTCAAAATGACTGAATTAGGTTGTTCTTATCTTTCGGTTAAGGTTTTTATGCCTTTAGTAAATCTTCATGCAATATTTGTAGAATTATCAACAATTTAAAAGTTGTTTAGGTGCGGCTAAGTCTAATTAAGTGGACGTCGACCTCTTCCAGGACCCAGAAAAGAATTGTAGAAAGTTTGGTGACGATAACTGTAGTAGTGACTGAGTTATTAGAGCTCAAACCAACAGACTTTGTTCTTTGTATATATATAGATGATTGATTGGACAATCAAATTAATTTCCTTTCCAATTAATTTCCTTGATACTAATGCCTATAAATCTGAAAGTAAGGCATTAATAGTTTTAAATTTTATATACTATGCATGCGAGTAATTTTAGGAAAAGTTAAATAATTTCATCTTTAAAGCTATGGAAGATTAATGGATGCTATCATTTGGACTGCTGCCATGGATTTAGTGCCAAGAAGAAGCTTATTGTATGCAGATAGCACTTAAAATGTATATAATTATGATTAATAAAATGTTAAGCCACATGGTCAATAATTTTAACTTTTTTCTTTTTAATATATTCAACAGGAATGATTCAGTGTAAAATTTCTCATCCTTTTCAATACTGACATGTAAGATTGGACGCCTTGTGAACTTTTTCTTCCCTGCTGCTTTGTTTATACCAGATAACCTATACTGTACATTGTTTCTATAATGCATTTTATTTTAAAATTCCATTACCTTCTACATTTAATATTGTAATTTACTTTGATATATTTTGCTATGGGTATTTTGGCAGCAGTGAGTATTCTGAATAATAATTTACAAGAATTTACTATAAAAATTTCTTAAAATATTAATTTCAATGTTTCTAAAAGAGATAATTGTGTTTACTGGAATTTTGTATTCACGTTAAAAATAAG
>KK119097.1:383110-409397 GCA_000611955.2 Stegodyphus mimosarum
ATGAAGTTAGATTACCAACTTCTTTCATTACATAATTTGATTTTGTAAAAGAATTTTAAATGTGAATTTAATACAAGGCATACAAAAGTCTCATGAGTTAGAATAAACCAGAATTTATTTTACTCAGTGTAAATTCACATCCTTACGACTCACAGACCCACCAGTGGTCCCGCGGTAAAATCGCTGAACACTGTTAGTATCAATTTGATTTCCAGGTGATCGGGCTGCATGGGTGTTTTCATGGCTTTCCCCATCTGTAATGTCCATACAAGCTATTTTCCTTGGAAATTCCTCCACGAAGGCATCCCTTCCCTTAGGAGGACAGCCTTAGTGTGCTTTGCAATAATCAACTAAACCAAACCAATTATGGCTCACAGTTCAAAATATATCTAATATACACTCATGTCCATAAATTAAGGATAATTTGGAGTCACTCGGAAATCGAACTCTAAAATAAATATATCACCTGTAAAATCACTACACACATCTTCAAGAATCATATGGAAATTTCAGGAAGTAACCAGATGACACCGATGGTACGTCACAATGACGAGAGTGTAAGAGAGTGATATATAAGGAATACAGGCAAAGAAGTAAAATTGTTCGCAGGCGCTTTATAAGCACTTCAGTGCAATAATCAAATAGTTATGACACAAAGGACGCACTTGAATCATTTTTTACGTGGTAGAATTATCGGCCCTCTGGAATGGAGGCGTACCCAACTGGAAGTATCAGACGAACTTGGAGTTGCCCAGAGTGTCATCTCCAGGCTTTGGCAACGATTCCAAGATGATGGTAATGTGAATAAACGTTACAGCACAGGTCGCCCCAGAGTTACAACGCCTAATGAAGACCGATATATGGCAGTTACTGCCAAAAGAAACAGGCGGAGCACAGCCTCAGACCTGTCTCGTCAGCTCTCTTCGGCCACTGGCACGACAATTTCGAGGCAGACCGTGTACAGACGCTTAGGGCAGATTGATCTATATGCTCGTAGACCTGTCAGATGCGTTCCACTTACTGCAACTCACTTTCGCCTGCGGTTAGCCTGGAGTAGAAAGCATGTATTGTGGACATCGCAACGGCGGGCTTGTGTGATTTTACCGACGAGTCCAGGTTTAGCTTGCAGTCTGATTCTCGCCGGACTTTCATATGGAGAGCTCCAGGTACCCGTTACCACTAAGAAAACATCATTGAACGACACCGTATGGTGCAGGAGTGCTCGTTTGGGGAGTAATTATTCTGGGTTCCAGAACTGACCTACATATTCTAATTGGAACCATGACAAGCCAAATCTATCGGGACGTCAATCTGCAACAACATGTACGTTTGTTTCGGGGCTCTATGGGCGCACAATTTGTGTTTATGGGTGACAACGAACGTGCTCACCGTGCAAACATCGTAAGCGAATGCCTTCAATCGGAGGATATCACCCGTATGGACTGGCCAGCATTCTCACCGGACTAGAATCCAGTAGAGCACGTGTGGGACATGCTTGGCCGACGAGTTGCAGCCCGTCAACCTCTTCCTACATGTCTACCGGAACTTCGAAGAGCATTGCTTTTTGAGTGGTGTAATATCCTCCAAGATCAGATCGATAATTTGATACTCAGCATGCCTAGGCGTTGTACGGACTGTATTGCATCGTCTGGGAGACATACAATGTATTAACAATCATACCAACCATGTAATATTGGTTTTTTGTAAATAGGTTTTTTTTTTAATTTGCTCCAGGAAGAAAAAATCGCTAATTTTTTTAATAATATCAAACATATAGCATCTTTTTTTGCTCTTTACCTTTTGTTTAATAAATAAGCTTTACAAATAAGTCAAATTTGTTTTGCTTCTAACTCTTCCTTTGCATGATTTTGCATTATCCTTAATCAAAAGGACATGAGTGTAGTAAAGGAATTTAAAACTTAGAAAAAGCCGTGAAATTATTTAAAGAAACCTATCTTTTTTCCGAAACACTCGTAAAAGGAATACTTACGCAAATTACAAATTATGAACTAAAAAAACATTTTATAAACAACAGAATAATGGGAAAATTCAAGCATAAAAATTTTTTTGTTAATCTCCTCTGCTCAAAAGGTTAATTATTTACGCAAAGATCAATCTACAGTGTAGCTTTGTCGAGCCATGAAAAGTATCTCTTGATTAATGACTTCCATATTCTCATCCAATTCTTGTAATTTAACTTCAATAGTTCCAATATCCATATCATTAAGTAGAATTCTTCAGTAGATGAAGTATTTATTTGTCTAGAGTGTACAGGCACATTAAAGTCAAGCTTCCAAAGTGGAAGAACATCACTCGCTGCTGATAGAACAGGTTCATTGTTTAGATTTCATTGCTTATTGCGCCAATAGACGGCGTTGCCTCCTCGCCAATAGATGCCTCCTCACCTCACCTCTTACCGGTGCCAATACATGGCGTTGCCGAGGGTATAAAAAGCCGTTACTGAGGTTGCTTTCCCTTTCTAGAAATTTCGTTCTCCTGATGAGGAGGGACCTGTAGCTACCCTCGAAATCGATTAAGTGTTTTGATAAATGTACGCCGAATACAAGGTTGTTTCAGCGATTTTGATTGACACCACAATAGTCTCAATATCATAGCTTTGAAATGTAATATCCCCTAGAAACAGAAATAAAGTCTATGACTGTTTCAAAGAAAAAATTTAAAATACAATGCAGAAATTTATTCCACCATAACGAAAATGTCCCTGCCAGTGCCTGAGAAGTAAAGTTACTCAATGCTAAGCTGGTAGTTTGACCTGAATTCAATTCTAGGCAAACAGGCTGGCTGCATGTGTAGTGTGGGTGTTACTCAGTATCTTTTAAAGAGTCCTTTCATGAAAGCATCTTTCTGCTTAGGCATATAGTTCCCATGTACATTTCCATAATCAAATCAAAATTAATGAAATGAAAATAAAAATCACAATAAAATAAGCCAAACTATTACTAAAATCCCTTTTTGGTACTTAAGGAAAGTTTCGTCGGCCACAAGAGACGGCATTAATCGCGCCAAACTCTCGAACCACGTTGCCTTTCGGAACTGACATTCGCTTCGCACAAGCCTTAACGTTGCAACGCCATTGCTTCTCAGTTTTTAAATAAAGCGCCATATCGTGGCCATTAACACATATTTTTGAGGCTAGTAAGATTCCATAACTTAGGAAATATTTAACAGCATGCTCTTCTGCAGTAGGTGGGTCCCAAATTTTAATCATTTCTTTTTCGAAAAAGAGTGATAGAGGGGAAAAACGAGTCTTTACTCAAGAATAATAACTAATACGTGTAATCAAGGTTACACCAAACTCAGGGTGTTTGAAGAAGACTTTTCCACTTTTGGCGAAAAATCGCGTACTTCGGCGTCTTTTCTTTAATGGGCAAAAATGGTCGACGGGTTTTTACGTAAGTACCTACTTTTTTAATAAGTAAATTAGAAAGTACATAATTTGAGCTTAACTGTAATTTTGTAAAATGCACTAAAAATAATATGTGTTTTTCGAGAAGGGGGCATTTACCTAATCTAGAATTAATATTACTGTTAAGTGTATTAGTTGAATAATTTTATTGTTCTTACGTGAGTAATTTGCATTCGGGTGATATTATTTTTTAATATTTTTTAATCGCTTTATAGATTTTACATGCCTCATTTTCTGTTTTTATTTGGTAAGAAGGGAAGATATTAGAACTAACTACACTGCAAATCATTTTGATGGATATGACTTATAATGTGAACTCAATACTCAACTAACATATACACGATCTTTAGAATATATACAAAATCAGAACCGATAGTCAAACCACTAAGGCATAACAGAACATGGCATAAGTGATAATTTTTGCAATACAACGTATTGTGGAATATGAAACATGAATGCAGAAACATGGTAAGTGCAAAGAACATGGAGAACAAAATGCCATTTTAACCATGGATATTTACAAGAAATAATGCTCGATGTTTATCAGAATTCTTCAAATGAACTATTGTTACTAACTGAAATGCATGCATCACAATGACAAGGAACTGACTGACACTGGTGAAATAAATTAAGAGAATTTGCATATTTTATCGAATTGCATGAAAATAACTGAAATGAAGAAAAACCACTGCTTCTAGATAAAAATGCAAATCTTGTACGGCAAATACGTAAGCGTACACGTGTGTGTAGGCAGAGTCAGTAAAAAATAGGCTTTATAAGCGCGTGGAGGGTAAGACGAATGGCGTTCACTAGCACACCTCGGCGAATTTCATGGAGTTATCTTTCAGCAATCGGTTAAATTCACATCGGAACAATAAAAATGAGTAACTACCAACGTTTCGATGATGGAATGAAGTGGCGAATTGTGGGGAGGCTAGACGCAAGCCAATGGCAAGTCCAGATATGCAGAGAGTTTAATTTAACGCCCAGCGTCGTATAATGGAAACAGTTCCAGGATAATGGATCCATCGAGAGAAACCTGGGCAAGGTCGTCTAAGAGCTACGACGCCAACAAGGATGACTGTTTCCAAAAGACTGAATGAGCGACGGTTGTTTGCCAGAAGACCGGCTGTTTGCGTCCCGCTCGCGTCTACGGACAGGAGAGTGCGATTAGCATAGTGCGGGCAGCATAGTGATTGGAATGCGGAGCAATGGGCGACCGCCCTGTTTACCGACGAGTCCAGTTTTAGCCTAATTACCGATTCTCACCGTACTTTCATTTGAAGAGAGTCAGAGATCCGCTACCTACCCTCCAGTGTCCCCGAAGTCAACAATTATGGCGGTGGCGGAGTAATGATCTGGGCAGGCATCATTTTGAATGGCCACACACCTCTCCGCGTCTTTGACAGAGGCTCTGTGACTGGTGTGAGGTATAGGGTGAGGTATTGGACCCCTATGTTCGCCTTTTCCGGGGTGCAGTGGGCCGCGAGTTCATCTTACAGGAGGACAACGCGAGGCCTTATAAAGCTCTTCTGGTCGACGAATTTCTCGAGAGTCAGGATATCCGTCGGATGGATTGGCCAGCCAGGTCTCCAGATCTCAACCCTATAGAGCATGTCTGGGACGCTCCTCCCGCCGAGAACCATCCAGGAACTGAAAACAGCGTTGCTGAATGTGTGAAACCAACTGCCACAGGCACTGATAAACTGCCTTATTTCCAGTATGACATCACGCTGCGAGGCCTGCTTAGCTGTAAGAGGGGACCAAACCCCCTGTTAACCAATTTCTTTTGTATCTTCTGAAACCGCTATTTCAGACCTTCAGACTCCCATGAATATTACACACGAACATGTGTGTCTGTTATAACTGTTGAATGTTTATTTTGTTTGTATTACATCAACCTATGTTCACATCAAATTTTATTAAAATTTGTCAAGTTCTGGAGACCGTAGATCAAATATGAAAATTCTCTTAATTTATTTCACCAGTGTACTTTGAAAGCTGCTCAACACATCTCATACTTCTATTGAAGTGATGCTAATTTGTTGACAAGGTCTGCAATAAAATCAATCTCTGTTTTGTAAACAAGATCTATAGTCATTGTATGCATGTACTGACGTTTCTAGTTATCCATTTGTACAATTCTTTTATAATAATTCTGAAATACCTTGCTGCAATCACAATCAGTTACCAAGAATTTCAGTTTTTATTATCATATAATTCCACATTACTGTAAATTAGACATGGTTTATATATTTATAACATTTAAATAAAAAAATGAAACAAACTATTTTCAATTTATTCTTGCAGCATATAAATGCATTTTTATTAACTCCATACAGCATTAACATTTTACTTATTGTAGATCAGAAAATATTAATTTACTAAAATTTATTGCAATCTCTCAGGTCAAAATGCATTATACATAAGAAATGCTATAAACATAAGAATGAGAAAATGTTTAATGTCAAAGTACTCTTTCCATTCCGTATTGCGTTAACTAACTATGTGTTTAAGATAATGTAAAATATGCATGCTTCTAGCAAGTTTAATTAAATTTTTATATTTTTCCTGCTGTTAAAATATGAAATAAGATGTGACTGCATCATGCTGAATTTTGTACACAAAGACTTGAGAACATTACCACGCTGAACAACACATAAATTTATTGCAACTATATTTCTAAAAAGCTATTACTATTTCTAATTCATATAATAAACACTAAAAATATTAAATGCTCTTATCCCATTAACATGTACTAAATATCAGGGCGAGATTACAAATATGCTGTGAATATGTTTAGTTTGGGAACTTAGATCTGTTTAAGCCAGATATCTCTAGGAACTGTGAAGTAACATTGCCACTCTATAAGCAAATTTAAAGCTCCTCTCAATTCAGATTACTGTACATAACAAAGATGGATATGATGATACTGGAGAAGAGTGCAAGAAACCAGAAAGTGTCTGACAGAAGTATAGTAATCCTGTTTATGTTTTACATTTCTTGGAAAGCCTGTTACTGTGATATCACAACTGAAATATTTTAGTCGCTTAAGAGGGGGAGAAAAATTGTTTAATGTTTTTATAAGACCATGATGTGCTTACGTTTATTATGATTCTTCCTCTCACAGATGTCTATGTAGTGTATAAAGCACGTGTTTGCAAAGCATTTACACTGTATAAGTGCGGAAATTTAGGTATCAATGAGGACGTACAAGAAAATGTTAATTGATTACTGGCAATGCACATAAACAGATGCTAAAAAGGTATAAAATAAACCATTTCTGAACATCGACGAGTACAGGGAAGCATAACAAAACAAATGAAAACGGAAAATAAATCAAAGTATTAAAAATATTTACAGGTGCAGGACATGTATTTTTACTTGAATTATCAATAATTATGTGCTATTTTAATCAATACTCTGCTATCCTGCGTTATTTTTTTCTTCTCATATGTGAATTAGAGTTTCAGAAAGCAGAGCTTCCTTTTTACTCTGCATCTGGTGAAGAGCATCGGTAAAACAAAATAAAATGGTATGGACAAAATGACGAAAGTATAAGTCAAGTGGCTGCCATCAGTCGACGAGAAAGGTGAGTTACTTGTGGAAGGTCCAAATCAGTGAACTGAAGAGTCAAGTATGAGTAAAAGATGTTGAGGATGGAGAAATTTTTGTTTTTCTCTGGGAAATGGAAAACATCTAAGAGATCTGATGCAGTTGTTAGGATGAGTGAGAACAGAATAAAAGAAATTGCTAGCAAGTTTTTGAATATATTCGTTGAATTGTGTCTGCTTCGAGATCACGGTGGAGAATGTGGAACGAACCATGGCGGGTTGATAATTTCCAAGGGCTTTGTTTTGAAGAACTTGGATGTGTAGAAGGTGAGTTTGGCAGCGTGGCCCTAGACAGGACTAGCATAGAATAATGCTCGTCGAAGTATAGATTTATGTAAGAGGAGTTTATTTGAAGCGGGCATATGACTTCTTCTATCAAGAAGTGGGCGCATGGTTGCAAGCGTGATATTAACTTTTTTTCACAGTTTCCCTGAGATGTTTCTGAAAAGTCAATTTTTTTTATTTAGAATGACTCCTAGATATTTGAGTTCGTCAACCAAGTCAATTTCTACATCAAATAGAAGAGGTCTTGGTGGTGTGAGATTTGTTTGTTCTTCACGAAAAATAATTGCTTTTGATTTTTCAGTATTAACTGCAATCCTCCACAGAGTCAGCCAATTTTCTAGATGATTGAGATAATGTTGAAGAAGGAGCTGAACAACAATAACTGTAGAAGCTTGGGTCATAACTGCAGTATCATCTGCGAAAAGAGCTATGGTAATTTGTGGGTCTTTAGGCATATCGTAAGTGTAACTGTTATATAAATATGGTGAAAGTACTTATCCTTGGGGCACTCCAGCTAAAATGTTTTTCGTGGTTGAAACAGAATTGCCAATTTTCACTATAAGATTCTGTCTTGGAGATGGGAAACAATAAGTCTAATACAATGATCGGCGAAGTTCAACTTGATAAGCTTGCAAATAAGTCCCCGGTGCCAGACCCTATCAAAAGCGTTCGCAGTACCAAGGAAAATGGCTCCGATTGGGAACTTACAATTGAAACCATCAGTAATATACACTGGTGTGCAAAAATTAAGGACGAGACGGTTTTTTCAATATAACTTTGTACAAAAGCTTTCCAAATCAACACATTTAATACCGTAAGATCCCCAATACGTAAGGACATGAGTAATGTAAGCAACACTTACTAAAAGAGAAATCAGAGGGATAAAAAGAAGCTTTATTGAAAAAGTAGCATGGAGCGCAATGCGACTGAAGGCCGAAACATCCCCGTGATGGGTGTCCAGTAAGAAACATCCGGTCTTTAATAGGGGATATGATCTCCCCTGACTGCTAGGCAGGTTTCACATCATTTGTGCATGCTGGATATGTGGTTGTTAATGAGCCTGCAGCGGCAGCGCCAAGCAGGCGATACGGACTTAAAAACTGTACCGAAAAGCCCCAATTGGCGAAACAGTAAACCTGTTTAGCAAACCTACAGGCTGACGAGGAGAGAAGAATTTTCTCCGGCAGTCCTGCGTAACTACTTCAGACTGTGTGCGTCTGTGCTTCACCGGGATATGTGAACTTTGGTACCCGGATCTGTGCTGTACTCTGAATTTCTTAAGCTGTTATAATGTATCTGGCAACTATGTTATATTTCCTTATTAAATATGATTATTAATTGTAACATGTCTGTCTTAACTAAGATTGCTTTTTTTCTAGTTAATGTTAGGAATACTTTCTTAGGCACGTGTTACCCACACGTACACGTACCTCAGAGCCTTATCGCAGACAAGAAGTTCATGTCCTGGTCCGGATGGTATTGCCTATTCTATGTTGAAAATCGACAGTAAGTGTGCGATGAGGTGGAGCGTTGTCGTCCATGAAGAGGAAATGAGGACCCATAGCCCTTGTGAAAAGACCCTTGTAAGGAAGAAAAACCTCGTTACAATAGCAGTCCCAGGTGACGAACCTCCTTGGGAGATATGAAGATCGGTCCGGCTACCAAGCATTATGTCTGCTCGAACTAGAACACCGCGACCTCCAAAACAGTCCTTTTTGATGATGTTGAAGGGGTTATTGAGTGTTCCCTGCTCTGTCCAGATGTGTATGTGTCTAGAATCGCAACTGAGACTAAATCTGCTCTCATCTGTAAGGAGTACTCGTCCCCATTCATTGTCTCTCAAATTCCGGTGTTCCCGGCAGCGCAGAGAACGCCTTCTCCGATGGGCAGGCGTTAGAGGTACACACCGTACAGGGCGTCGTGCAAACAGACCACCACCGTGCAGTCTTCTGGCCACAGTAAAACGCGATATCGGTATCGCCTGTGTCGTCTGTCTAGCGATTTCTCCCGCTGTCTCACGCCTGTTTCTTCTGGCCTGTAAGGCAATATATCGGTCATCTGCGGGTGTGGTTTCTCGTGGACGACCACTACTAAACCCCCGGATAGCTGTTCCTGTAGTTTGAAATTGTCTCCAAAGTCGTGAAACGATGC
Source organism: Stegodyphus mimosarum (assembly GCA_000611955.2). Taxonomy (NCBI): domain Eukaryota; kingdom Metazoa; phylum Arthropoda; class Arachnida; order Araneae; family Eresidae; genus Stegodyphus; species Stegodyphus mimosarum. The sequence continues at coordinate 392,588 of KK119097.1, forward strand.
TGTGAGCAATTCCGAACTCTGTAGCCACACTCGTCACACTGCGACCTTCCTCCAACTTCCCAATGATTCGACATCGGGTAAAAGCATCCAGATGTCGTCTAACAGATTGATTATTCGCCATTTCTCGCTGAGACAGCAACTCGGTGTGATTTTAACTGCTATACGGCGTGCAATCTCTTTGCCAGAAATACTGATCTTACACCGACAACATGCTTTATACTACTCAGACACTCCCCAATTACGTCTACCTGCATATCTGCGCGTGTGCTACCTTACATCACCTTACTGAATCTCCTGATTGGTCTTTCTGTCCGCTCTGCCTCTTCGTTCAGCTGATATGCGAATTTTTCGGCTTCGTCCTTAATTTTTGCACACCAGTGTAGCTGGAAGTGGAAGAAAAGGATGGGAACTAATGAACTTATTGTTAAGAGAAATTGATAGCATATTGAATATAGGTGGTAAACCTCTTGATTTCAGACTCAATATCGTCCTCATTGATGATTTTGGGATTTCCAGGAATGGTATCTGAAATGATTTTTGTGAATTTCTCCCAGTCTGTGACACCAGTACTCCTGCCCAGTGAAGGTAAGTAACTCTTTATGCTGATTTCAAGAAGGATGGGATTAGGGTCAGATGAGAGAGCTGGAAGAACAGAAATTTGGCAGTTATAGTCAAGGTTGTTGGATAGAAAAAAGTCAATAATAGAAGAGCTGTTATAGCTGTAATGCGTAGGTTTATCAGTGGCATGAATGGTATAATTTTTATTTTGAATCAAGGTAAAAATTTCTCGTCCTTTTCCCCGCGTTAATAACATTGCAAACGCTAGGATATTTTGCCAATACGTACAGCGACAGGCTACTACGAAAAATCCCTTAGCATGGAAAAAGTATCACGGCTGTCTCCCTAGGGGAAGTACGTCATCGTATGACAACCATATTCTGAACTACCATAATGAGCTGTTTCTCTCTTGTTTGGCATCAAGGCTGCTCTCCGAAGAATATCCAATAAAATGACTCCTTTAGACGAGAAATTTTTTCTGTTCATTTTCCTTTTTACTGTGAATTGCGTATTTTATAGGCTCAAATTATCCGAAATTTTCCCACATCCGGAATTCGGCATTTTCCCAGCTTTCTGGATAGTAATGGAACAGTAGCAATTCCAAGTTGGTATCTCATTGTTTCCCATTATTTTTATTATCAAGTTAACTTATCACATTAAAATAAAATTAACAGAATCTTGCCCAGGTCTGAGCTTGATAAACTAACATCAGAGAGTCCTAGTAAACAACATACAGCAGAGTAAATTGTATAAATAACCAGAAGCATTCATATAACAAGTTCTGCAAAGTAACTCGGAGCTTAAATTTCTAAAATTAAAAGTACCAAAGCTTTATGCAAGACCATCAGGAAACAGGAACAAGAGTAAATAAATAAATAAAATGGCCATTAAAATCATTAATAATTTAAACATTAAATAGTTAATTATTACCAGATTAATTAATAATTATTAAATTAATATTAATAATTGGTGTTTTTTACTATTATTTAATTAATTTATTGTTATTCATTAAAATAATTAAATGATTAATATTAAAATTAAATAAAATGTACAGAGATAAATTAAAATTTAATAAGCGATTTTTAATATACTTTTATTGCTAAAAATAAAATTTTCGAGATCAGATTTCTACTGAAATTCCTGTTCAGTTACATAAAAGAAATTCCGGAGCCTTCTTATTTAGGGTTCCCGTGCGCTCTGTCTAGAATAATAATTTGTCCCCAAAACTAAGAAGTACCGCCGCAATTCAAGCTCTGAAGTAACTACATTTAAATTACACCTCGCAATGGTAATTCTGGCTCTTCCCTCAGTTTAATTTTTATCTCTTAAGATTTGTTTCTAAATAAATGACTGTTCTCCATAACTGATTCATTAAATGAAATTTATAGTTCCTGTAAAGTACACTATATTAAACCAATGTAAGATACATCCTTATTGCATAAAAGCACAGAACTCATATGTGCTGTAATTAGTATGCAATAATTTTCTAATGCATAGGCAAAAAGTATAATATAAAACACCATATAAAAATAATTATTAATTAATTATTAAAACTAATAATTATTTACTGATTTATGAGAAACAAAAGCCAAAATAAACGAAGGGGAAATATGTTAAAACAAGCAAAACACTAGCCTCATTTTGGAGTAGATTTTTGATGTTTTTTGCCTATTTTAAGTTTTGTATTGGCAAATTTCTCTTCACATTTAGAAAAAAATCTGTTTTTCTTCTGCAAAATTTCATCAATGATTTATAATACTGTACAAAACGTGTAATTCTTTTTTTCCTTGTTTTTACAAAACTGTTCGCAATACATTATTTAAAGGGTAAAAAGATAGTAAATATTAATTATAACATTGAACAATAAGATTTGAAATATATCTGTATTTTGTGGTTAGTACTCATGTTTGACTGAATGGTATGTTCAGCTGTGACTTGATTTTCAATCAGTTCCTAGAACGAGAATTATGGTAGAGATAGTGAACGTTAAAGCAATTCAAATTTCATAGATGAAAAATCCTTCTTCCAAAGTAAAAACTAGTACAGACAATATGTATTCATAGGTCAACTGCTAGTAAGCAAAAAATGTATAGAATGGTGAGTGATAAAGCTCTTCAAAATCCATAGCATAAAAGCTCAGATAGGCCTAAGTATCCTTTAACCAGTTAAAAGCATGATGTTAAACAAAAAGCAATTTTATATTCACAGGAAGATGGTCAATTTCCATTGTACTAAGCACTGAAGGTAATAGCATTCTTCTCCATCACGGGGTAGCAGGCAAACAATCGGAAGTAGTTCAGGTTCTGATGTGTGCCTAATGAAAGAAAGAGATAATGGAACTGATGACAAGAATGGAATATCCAAGGCAAGTTATTGGCTGGGGGAAGACTTTATTTTTTGGAACTATATGGAATTTTGAAGGGATAGCCAAAAAATTTGAAGAGGTGAACAACAAAAGTTAAAATTAATTAGACAATATAAATTAAAACTAAGCTGGATCAAAGATGGACACACCAAAAATAAATTAATCCAGTCAAAGGAAGAGCAAAGGCATCAGAGGCAAAAAGAAATATCAGAAACACAGTGATTCAATGGTGGATGTTCAACCTTCCGTTCACTGACTACTAAAAAGATAATAACTAATTTTTGAGATATAATAAATAATGGAGCTTTACCAGTCTATTGCAAAAGTTGGAAGAAAAGCGGATTATAGTCCAAGCATATCTTGTGGTTTTTTCTATAGCTTGGCATGTACACATTGCAGTTTAAAATGGAAATACAGTAGAAGTCTAGAAATCCGCAATGCTTAGGACCACAGGTTGCGCGGATTTTAGGACAGAAAAGCCAGATCATAATATTAGACTAAAAGTGCAAAATAAATAAGGCATATTAGGTACATTTACTTAAATTATTATGTACAATAATATACATTATTAGATTACTTGCACATTATTATATGCACTAAATTATTATATACATATATTTCATTTATATTAGTGATTACAGGAATATTTTAAAGCGTTAATGACATATAGAATAGAGACGTGTAAAAATTAGGGATACTAATAAAGCATACATTTTTTTTTTAAACTTGTTTCAAACATTTTTCTGATAGAGGTTTGTTTTAAAACTTTAGGTGCTCCAGAGTAAACTTTGTTTTTGTAAATTTTAGAGGGTCATAATCTCATGGTCTGTGACACAGCTCTGTTGTTCTAAATATTTTAGATATTTTTCTTCATGTTCCAAACCCTCATTAAAAGATATTTTCTCACTCCTATCAAATTCATTATCTGTGTCGGTGTCGGAATCGTTTTCTTGCTGTGGCGAGTTCAAAACAGAGCCAATAATTTCATCATCGGTTATCTGATATACCAGTGTTGGTTCATCTGAACACATGATCCATATTAAAAACCTCTTCTGGACTAAGACTTTTTTTCTGCCACTAACACAGAATCATTATTATTCGGTAATTATGACGTCATTATTGGATAAATATTTTTTCTTCGGTATTTCATTCTCCATTCTACGGTTTCTGGAACCTATAAATTCAATGTTTATATTTTGAGAGGCAGTGCGGATTTCAGGAGTTGGCGGATTTTCGGTACTTGACTGTAGTAAAATTATTAATTTTTCCATATTGGGAAAATCATTTAATGTTAACATTCATTTCCTCAGAGATGAAGGAGAGAGTATAAATTTTATCAAATCAGAGTTAACTGCTTTCAGTTCTGGCATGCAGTTTTTAAAACAGGTTATGATTTTTGATATTTTGTTTTGTCCAAAGACATTAACTAAACCTTTTATTACAGAGAAAATTTTCCAGAAGTTAGATTTATTGTTACTTTTAGCTCGTACATATGACTTACTTTTAAGGTGGCGGAGAATAGAAGCTTTAACAGTAGGGCTGCCATATTTTAATTGACCCCAGGCCAGATTTCCAGCATTATTATGTCTGATTTTTAAGCATGTCATTGAATTTTTTTATTTTTAGAGATTTTCAGAAATCCATGGTAAGAAGAGTGATTCCACTCCTGACAATTGTGGCTTATTCTTATTAATTAACATTAATGAATTTTTCAACAATGACCATTAATTAGAGAAGATGAATGAGAAAGTGTTTACTCTTAATTCTTAATCTTTTCTTTTGGATGCAACTGCATTTGAAGTAAAGGCATGAATTCCTTACTATTGTTTTGAGTTAGTTGTACAGCTTTGTACATAGACTAAGTACCATGCATTTGAAGGAAAGGCATGAATTCCTTACTATGGTTATGAGCTAGTTTTATAACTTTATACATAGACTGAGTACCTTTCAACAGTTATAGCTGCAGAAATTTGTGCTCTGCTGGTGTGGATAGATATCCTTTGTATTAATAAACTGATGGTTTGCAGATGTTTGTGATTAACCACATAATGTGATATGTTTTTATCAATAAAGTTTGCTTAACATTCTATGATCACTGACTGGGTTCAGAAAATTTTTAGATATTACCTATTCACCCGGGCTAACAATAGTGTGGATTTCAGCACATAATTTTGTTTGGAAAATCCATAACAGTGATTTCTTCTGAAGTTTTAATCATTATGAAAGGCACAGTATAGGGTTGTGTAGGAAAACCCTGCTTTTGCACTCTGCAGTCATTATAATTATTATCATTTGCCACAGGAAACCAAAGGGCTGAACTGATTTTTTGTGGAGATAAATACTTCAGAATTTTGGTTTGTGGTCATCTCATAGCAGCATGTGTTGGTTTAATAAAACTGCATAAATCATCATCAGAGTTATTGCAATTATCACTTGTTCTAGAATTAATATTAGGACTTTTTTTTGGCTTTTTCTTATTTTTAATTTTTGAAGGTTAGTGATAGTTTCTTGTCTTAGTATAACAAAGCTCACATTTACCTGTAGTTGTTGAATCAATCCCCCCCCCTTTGTCTATCCCCTTAGGTTGGTAGTATTGACATCTGGGTCAGAGGCAAGGCAAATCCTGTTCTTGAGTTGACTAATTTTGTTGCTGACGTTCAGCAATTTTTTTGCAAAATAACAGACAAGTCCAATTTATGATTGGTTAATTCATTAACAGTATCCATCCAGTTAGCAGTATTTTTAAGCACAGTATCAGGTCTACCATCTGATTGCATAAGTGAATCATGGTACAGTAGAAGTCCAGAAATCCACAATGCTTGGGACCAGAGGTTGTGCGGATTTTAGGATTTTGCGGATTTCAGGACAGAAAAGCCAAATCATAATATTCAGACTAAAAGTGCAAAATAAATACGGCATATTAGATACATTTACTTAAATTATTATGTACAATAATACACATTATTTTATTATATGCCTTAAATTATTATATATATATATTTATTATATTATTCATTTATATTAGTGATTGCAGGAATATTTTAAAGCATTAAGGACATATACTATAGAGACGTGTAAAAATAAGGGATACTAATGAAGCATAAAAGATTTCCTTTTTTTTTTACTTGTTTCAAACATTTTTCTGATAGAGGTTTGTTTTAAAACTTTAGGAGCTTCAGAGTAAGTTTTTTTTTGTAAATTCTACAGGGTCATAATCTCTTGCTCTGTGACACAGCTCTGTTGTTCTAAATATATTAGGTATTTTTCACCATGTTCCAAACCCTCATTAAAAGATATTTTCTCACTCCCATCAAATTCATTATCTGTGTCGGTATCGGAATCGTTTTCTTGGTGTGGCGACTTCAAAACAGAGCCAATGATTTCATCATCGGTTATCTGATATACCAGTGTTGGCTCATCTGAACACATCATCCATACTAAAAACCTCTTCTGGGCTAAGATCTTTTTTCTGCCACTAATAGAGAATCATTATTATCCGGTAATTATGATGTCATTATTGGATAAATATTTTTTCTTCGGTATTTCATTCTCCATTCTGCGGTTTCTGGAACCTATAAATTCAATGTTTATATTTTGAGAGGCAGTGTGGATTTCAAGAGTTGGCGGATTTTTGGCATTTGACTGTATTGCATCATCAGATGCAATAGAACTCTCTGAACATAACAGAGCAAATAAATTCTAAGCACTTTTAACTACCAAGGCTGAAGGCAGAAAGGGGCTAGTATTTGGAATACTGAGTTGAGATGCCTGCTGTTGTGTTCGCATGTCTGTCGAGGATGCAGCTCAATTAAGATAAACTTTTTCAATTAATACTACACGAATAACTGAGAAGTTGCTCAGTGTTTTTATTACTGTGCTGCTTATCAGTGCATCAGTGTCTTATATTTTGTTCAAAGCATCAGGCAGAATAATACTGGAAGCTGTATAATTTAGTCAGCATAATATTTTGTATATTTCTGCGTTAGTTAATGAGGCAATCATTGAAGCATTTTACATCTCCCACATTCCTTATTTCAAGATAATAAAAATTACATAAAAACTGCTGCAAAATGGGTGCATTTAGCGAATACTATTAAAAATTTAATTTCATAGATAATAAATCCAACATAAATTAAATAATAAATTTCATCCTAAACAAGTTGATTTTTATTTTAAAATATACTATACAGAAATTAAAAAGACTTGAAAAGCAAAGAAAAAAAATTAGGTAATGTATCATAAGTAGAAGTCTTTAAAGCATATTATAAATAAGCAATTTCAAATGAAACACATATCTTAAATGAATTGTATTTAGAACATAAGATAAAACAATAAATAATCTTAAGTATTATAATACATAACTGAATGTTAATATTAAATAAAAGTATAAAACAGTGACTGAAGGATTTTATTATGGTAAATAAATTCTTCAATATTTTTGCACTTTTATTTTATTCATCATAAAGGTATATTAAAAAACATAATATAAAATATAAGAATTCATAATGCTCTATTTCATGATATAATTTATGTTAGCATTATAGTACTTTTATATTAATGCGATATTAACACACTTTATTCCCAAAACTTTCTTATGAAAACCTTAATTATGCATCCAGAATATAATATTATAGATATTGGATTAGATACCAGGCTGTCTGCAATGGCATCTAAAAGCCCTTTTCCTTTATTCTAAGTAAAATACTTAAAAGCTGCCATTTGTAATAATTTTTTAACACTAGAAGTGCCAGAGCAGTCAGGTTGACTGCTTTTGTCACTTCACCAGGGATTCCTAAAAAACCCTTTATCTTAAGAAGTCAGAAATTTTTTGGATTTTTCTAAAAACCTTGAAAATTATTGGTACCAAATATGAATCGAATAAAATTAAAATTAACGAAGATATTATTAGTTATATCTAAAAGCACCACGAGCAGGCATATTGACTGTTAGTAATACTAAAAAGTGCACGGAAGCAAAGGCAGTCTTGAACAATGAAGAAAATTGGGCAATATCTTTAGAAGAGGTTGACACTTTTATTGCTATTATTTATGCAAGAGCAGCATATGGTTGCAATGATATGGATTATGATTTTTTTGTGGAATGATACACAGGGTTCTCCTCTTTTCCGAGAAACTATGTATCGCAATCACTTTTGAGGTAAGAAATATCCAAGATTTACGACTCAGCGTCAAGTTTGCACTTTTTTCAGATATTTGGAATAAAAGTATACAGAACTATGCAATTTCCCATAAGCCAGGAGAATATCTAGTTGTGGATGAACATTTATTTCTAAGCCATGTGTAAGTTTATACATTATATGGCAAACAAAAAAGACAAATTCGGTATCCAATTTCGGATGCTGGTCGATGTAGACTCGAAGTTTATGTGCAATGCTCTTCCGTATCTTGGAAAAGATCCATCGAAATATGAAACAAAATCTTCCAGAAAATGTAGTCATATGTCTTCTAAGCAGTTATCTGAATTCAGGTAGAAATTTGATTGCAGACAATTATTTTCTTCACTATCATTAGCTAAAATACTTAAAATGAAAAATACAGTTTTGTGGGCACAGAAAGAAGAGATCGAAAATAAATTACACATGAAGTAAGGAAATCAAAAACTCGGCTATTTGAAACAGTTTCCTAAAGAAATGTGAAACTACACTGATGGTCTATGAGGCGAAAAGGGAAGAAAAATGTCCTACTACTAAGTACCTTTCATCCATGTGTAAATGTAGACTCACAAAATAAGAAGAAACTTCCAGAAACAGAATTGTACAACAAAACCAAATGTGGAGTTGATATCCTTGATCAGATGACGTGTAAATATTCTGTTCAGGTTGCTTCACGTAAGTGGCCTGTGTATGTTTTCTATAATATGATGGATTTAGCTGGAATGAATGCTTATGTTAGCTACCATAAATTGAGTGATAAAAATATTGCAAGGCACAGCTTCCTATTTCAATTGGCAGAGGAGTTAAGGGAGCTTCATTTAAACAGAAGAAAAGGCACAAGTTTACCCCAAAAAATTTCCAACTCTAGCAATAGATTCTCGAAGAAAAGACGTCAGTGCCACACTGGTGCAACAAAACAAGGTGATGTGTATAAAAATGTTCATATTATGTGTGTGGAAATACACTTTCAGTGTTGAAAAATTCGTGCTGTGTAAAAACTGCAGAAAGCTATAAAATGCATTTTATTAAGGGTAAGTTGAAATTTATAATAAAATATCTATTTTTATAAAAATAGGATGTTGTTCATTAAAGAAGTTCTTAAACAACTATAATTAGTATTCCTAAAAGCATTATAAATCATGTGCATTTTAATATATACCTTTAATTCACTGAACAGTTAATTTGACTGCTGCTGGTGCTTCTAGTGTTAAAAATGGTAACTAATTCTCCTGACAACAACAACAACAACAACAAAAATTCTTACAAAAGCATGTCATATTATTTAATGAAAAACATATTTCTGAGAATGTTGAGCACTGCTGTAATTTATGATATGTATCTAATACTGATGTATTTTGGATTTCCAATAATCATTTATGCAGTCCAGGAGGTGTAATTTAAAAACTGGAGAAATAAAAAGAACATGCATAGCCTGATATCATCCACATAATAATATTTAGTGGAATTCAAGAGGCAGCATAATACATATTAATCCATTCATTTGATAATATTCTGAGTCAAAACATACAGAACATTATGAATCCTATGTTTTTAACAATCAACAGAACCACAGCTAGAGTTTTCAACAGTTGGGGTCAACTGAAGATTTCATGCGCCCTCCTCTTTATCAAATACGAAAAACATTCCATTCTAAAATTTAATATCAATTTGGTTTCCTCCAGATGCCTGTTCCCAGAAGCAAATATCCCCTACTCCCAGCTAAGCCCTGACAGTCAATCAATCAATTTTTCAGCTTTCAGGTAATATAATATTTCATGTCATCTAGTACTGGTATGGGTCAGCTAAACAAGTACTTTTTTATCAATGCCACCATCCAAGTTTTTTTGGCCGCCCAACCAGTATAGTGGTTAGCGTCGCTGCCTGCCGTATCAAAGGGCTCGGATTCGAATCCTGGAGAAGGCATAGATGTTTGTAAATGTTGGCATGGATGTTTGTGTTGGTGCGGGATGGCGGCACTTTAAATATGCAACGAGCCAAAAGTCCTCTCATGTGGTTTGGTGGAGGGGGAAAGGGGTGGGAGACTCTTGGACCCGTCCCCCTGGGGTGTTCTCCATCAAAATTGGGGGGCGGAAATGAGCCAAATTGCACTGTCACCTGTTAGGTGTTCAAGGCTGTTGCCAACAACAGGCGTAATCTTACACTCCTTCACACGAGAATTCTCATGGACTTGGGCTTACTTTTTCAGACAAGTGAACATGAATAACAACAATAAGTTTTTTTGTCAGTTACATTTATGTTCTTAATTATTAAACCATCAGTATGATTCATTTCTTTTTTCTTTCATAAAATCTTATAGTGTATTTTTGAATGTGAATTGAAAGAACAGACATTAATATGCTTAAAATAATTGTTTATATTTTAATATTTAGAATTTCATTGTATTTTACAGAGTTCTCAAAGTGTTGTTATAAAAAACTGGAATTTATTCAGGCAAGAAAAATAAGTTTCAATTTTCTCTTGTGGGGGGGGGGAGATATTTTGAAAAATTATAACATTCACTATGAAAGCTTGCATTACTTTTGCACAATTTTTTAATACATTATGTACTTTTATTGGCAGAGTTTCTGGCTATGCCAGTGGTGAGCTAAAGGAGGCTTTTACTAGCACTTTGTTAAATTTGTCTCTAAATTATGTGTCCTTAGTTCCTTTTGTTTACTGTTTATTTAAAGAAAAACATATCTTGTGTGCCATAATCATACTTATTAGTTTTTCTCTGAATGTTACTCCTTAGCAAGCTTTTAGCTTGATGAACAGTATTTTCATAACTAGAAAATTTTCTTCAACTGAACAATATATTTAAGATTTAATGACAATAAATGGAAAAGCTTTAAGAAAATTTAATCCTTCGATGAAAACATTTCTGAAAAAATCAATTCATGTGAATGAAGGAATTAATGTAAGGCAGCTTTTGACATAAATAAATTTGCTTGTTCTTTTACTTTAAAATACTTACTGTTTTATGCACCATTATTTGAATGCTTTGTTTTTGTAAAAAATAAAACATTTAATTAAACTCTGATTTCACTACTCTCTCTCTCTTTTTTTCTTTTCAACATGATAAAGTGTTAAAATTTTCATAGCTCACCACTGATTATACCCAAATATTTATTGGTGTGTAAAATTTCAGACTGTGTCAAATTGAAAAGAATCAGCCAAAATGATATACCATTAACAGTAAAGTACTGCTAAAAGAAATACAGCTGCATCAATCAGTTTTTAGCTAACAGAGAACAAATGATTTAGAATAGATTGAACCAGCTGCTGTTAACAAATCATTTGTTAACAGCAGCTGGTTTTGACTTAAAGATGTATGCCAGAGGTTAAGTAGCTAAGCTTAAGGTTATAAGAACTTTCCAACCACAGAAATTAGCGATTTTTTTTCTATTTTTGATGCTTTATGATACAATCTAACATTCATCTGCAATAACATTATTTAATTAGCACATACTAGCACATAAAATTTGCTTGAACTGATTTGTTGCACATCACTAGAAAACAGAAATTCAATTATTTAATTGTTGAAGTAATGGCAATAATGTGAAAGTATAAGGATTGTTTAGTATGTCAATGCATAAATCATTAATTGATCAATAAATAAACAGCTTTTATGTAATTTGGTAAAACTGGAGATTACGGCCCAGTCTGGTGATTAAATTTTCTATATTATTCATAGATTACAAATCATGGATTTACCGAATATATTTGTACATTTTTGATTTTCTATCTATGCATTTTCTTGCATTATGTTATCAGTATCACAAGACTTCGAATCTTGACTGTCGTGAGAAACTTCTATCACATCAGTTGCACGTTGTGGTAGCATATGGACAAGACAATGTTTTGTAAGGCTACTTTTTTTGTTAAATCGTTTATCACATATTTCACACTGAAATGGCCTTTCTCCACTGTGTACCAGCTGATGTTGTGTAAGAGCACTTTTTGAAACGAAACATTTTCCACAAAATTCACAGAGAAATGGTTTTTCACCAGAGCAGTATCGCATATGATTTTTCAGTTTAGATTTCATATCAAATGATTTATCGCACTTTTCGCATGGATATATTTCTTCTTTATTAGGAATTTTAGCTTCAGAAGGTTGTTCTTTTTTCTCTTCATCCGGATCCTCTACTTTCCCATGAAGAAGAGAATGACTTTTAAGAGTACTATTTTTGTTAAATCTCTTATTACACACTGTACACTGAAATGGTTTTTCACCAGTGTGGATAAAATAATGCTGAGTAAGTGTGCATTTCTCAACAAAACCTCTTCCACAAATTTCACATACATGTGGTTTTTCACCAGAATGAAAACGACAATGCCTGAGCATAGTACTCTTTTGCTTGAACTTTTTGCCACAAACGGCACAAATATAAACTTCGAGGACATGCATTTTCTCTGCATGACAAACAGAGTGTTTTTTAAGAGATCTTTTAGCAGCAAACCGCTTTTTACAAACGTCACACTCAAAAGGCTTTTCTCCTGTATGGACCGTATAATGCTTAGAAAGACTATTTTCTGTATAAAAACGCTTATGACACACATCACATTCACAACGTTTCTCCCGAACACGAGTGCAGCTGTGTTTGCTCATTGTATATTCGGATACAAACTTTCTACCACACACAGGACACGTAATGAAAGGTCTCATTACACTATGTATAGGTTTTTCTTTAGTGTGCAGGATAGCATGTTTTGTGAGAGTTATCTTTTGGTTAAAGCTTTTTCCACACACTTCACAGTTATATGGTTTTTCCCCTGTATGGATTAAATAATGTTGAGCAAGGCTACATTTCTGGAAAAAACCTTTGCCACAAATATCACACACATGAGATTTCTCAGTATGATAACGCATATGACGATTAAGTTTCAATTTTGTTCCAAATTTCTTACCACATATATCACATGGGTGCATTTCTTCATCATTTTCTTGTTTATTTTCATTTTCAAGAAGCTCTTTAGTATGAACAATAAAATGATTAGCAAGGGTAGTTTTTTGGTTGAAGGTTCTACCACATATTTCACATTTGAATGGCCTTTCACCTGTGTGAATCAGGTTATGTCGTGCAAGATGGCTTTTCTGAAAAAATGTTTTCCCACATATCTCACATTTTTGGGTTTTTTCAGAGTGACAACGGCTGTGTCTACGTAATTTTGCCTTATGATCAAATTGTTTCTTACACACATCACATGTATAGATCTGAAATGGGTCAGTCCGAGAATGGCAGACACTGTGCCTATGTAGCGATAACTCATTCAGAAAAAATTTTGCACATATTTTGCACTGGTGAATTTTTTCCTCACAATGAACTGCATAATGCTTATCCAGATTTTCTTTTTCTATGAAACACATATCGCAGCATTCACATTTAAAAATCTCAGGATGAGTTGACAAATGTGTGTTAAGTAATTCAAGAGTACCAAAAGACTCTCCGCAAAGTTCACATACATTGCTATCATACCGAGGAATTTCATCTGTACAGTGAATTTCGTAATGCTGTTCTAGACTGCTGTTATCATTAAAACACATATTGCAGTCGACGCATTTAAAAGTCTCAGAAGTATGAGTTAATGTATGCAAACTAAGTTCTTCTTTATTATTAAACGTTTGTTTACATGTATTGCATACATTACTACCCTGTGTTACTTTACTCTCTGATTCAGTTTCCATATTAAAGTTCCCGCACTTCTAGCTATTTTCAGTTAATTTACAATTGAAAATTTTTAATAATTATAGTTTTTTAACTATAATATTTCGGCAAAATCTCCCATTTGGATATGTATTTTATTCAGTAAAAATGTAAAATTTTCGATGTTCAAGGGTAGTGTAATAACCATTCACCATTACTTGTGTGTAAATTTTGATCTGCCGTTACTATCTGTATGTTAACATCAAGGTCCAAGGTCGATTTTTCTCATATATATATAACATACAGTCCATTTAAAAGACCATAGATATAAATAAAATCATATAACAGACTAAATATCTAGAGTTGAAAAGCAATGGCAATGCACGTACAGCACACTGGTAACAGGAATTGATATAATTTAAAATGTTTCATAGTATAAAAATACTTTAAAAGTTAAAAAAAAAATAAAACATTAAAATTGGATAAAAAACTCAAACACGTTCAACCCGCATGTACAAGAAAACAAACCTACACGTTTACATGCCAGATACCCAAACCATTCAAGAAGCTCCTGGAAGAGACTTTTCTAGCGGCCCTTCCTAGGCGAATTAAAATAATACAATAAACTTTCTCAATGCGATCACGTTTTATTTTCGAACAGCAAAAATAAATGGTTGTTTATAAATTTCTGAAACATAATAAAATATGTCTTTATCTCATCAGGACATAAATTATATTTCAGATTTATTTATGAAGGAACATACTCTAAATAAGACGTTTCCAACTTTTTTTCCTTTGGCATATCCTGAATCAGACTTTAGAGTAGTATTAACGTCTCTTCTTCAGAATTTATGGCTTCCTCATCCTTCTCCAATATTCTCTCAATACATCTTACAATGTTACAATTTTAACATCATTGATAAATACTAAATGCACTCTATTTCCGATAATGTTAAAGATTTTTTTGTGGCAATACTCACGCATCGCTCGAGCGAGTTCTTAATTATGTTTAGAATTCGAAACATTGAGAATAAACACGTTACCTTGGAATATGTACTAAAGTTTTTCTTCAGAAATTTATTATTTTTGAGTTTTTATCAGAGTGTATTTTGATTTATGAGCTGAATCGCCGAAAGAAAGAGTGCTCTTTTGGAAAAATTATAAAGTTAATAAAATGAAGTAAATATATTCAGCAAAATATGAATTGTTCTTTCTTCACAGAATGATTACTTTGAGGCTACTTTAAAGAAATCTTCGTTGAAAGAATCTCAAATCCAATTGTTCTTCTCGCTTCTCACGAGCAAGCAATGTTTGAACAATCACTGGACACTTTTTAAGTGAGTTATTATATTCTCTTTGAATTTATTTGTAAATTGAAGTTTATTTTACGGACAAGAATTTGTAAAGTGTCTCAAATTGAGTTTGATTCAGTTTTTTTTTTCAATGCATGAATTCTCGAAATCTAGCTTTTTGAGTATAGGATCGGTTTTCGAGTATAGGTCAGATGCTTCGAAAACAGTTATGGAACTTTTCTGCAATCCTCTTTAGAAGAAACTATTGAAAAATAGTGTTAGTTCTTGAAACCATTTCTTATTGCGAAATTTAAAGCGTAATTAAAAATAAAAGGTCTCCCAAAAATGTTTAGGGCAAACTCCAAATCTGAATTGTTGTCGACAAGTAGTTTGTGTTCTGTACAAAGATCTACTTTTTAACTATTTATCCGTTTTACATGAACAACGTTACGTTTAATAACTTTACAAGAATGCAAATTTAAAAGAAAATTTTATACTCTAACTGGTTTAAATCTCACAGTTTAAAGAAGGACAGCTATTTAGCGGATATGATGATTCCTGCAAAGCTTAAATTTCGCCAGAGCTCGTCGGAGCCCTAAATAAGAGCAGCTTTTGTCGCTTATTTTACAAAACGAATAAAAACTTCAGCATAATGTTCTTTTGACCTCGTAAAATCTTATTTTAATATGAAATAAATTTCAAAAATCGATTCTGACATCTGAATGAATGATTGTCTTTTCCTAGGTACTATTGAAGCTAAGCTCAGACTTTAAAGAGAATACTAAGATAATGGCTACCTTTCATAACTTATTATCGAAAACAGCACTTACAAAATTTACCAAACGGTATAACCAAATAAAGGGGAGGAAAACGATCATTTGTGCAGAATCTTATTTTTATTTCCAGCTCACATATAATTTTTCTGATTCAAGGGCAATTTTTCTCTTTACTGGATGGAAGTTGTGAAGCAAGGAAAGTCCTCCCCCCTAATCCAAGTCAAAATCTTATCCTACAATAGCGTAATAAATTTACGAGAGTATATCTGGCCTCTTTTTTTTCTCGAAAATGCTAGTAATGATCACCCTGCTCACCGTCGTTTCCACTGATTCGTTATTGGCAGATTCAGTTACCCGTCACTCACGAAAAGGTAAGGAAGAGGAACCATTGTTTACATTCCTAAATGTGTTTCAAATTACAACAAGTGTAATAAATTGGAGTACCAAAGTAAACGACTCAAACACGCTCATCACTAATGACTTCCCATGCAAAAGGTACCTGTAGACCTTTCGAAAGGACATAACCAAAATTTAGGCAATAAAACTTCACACCTTTTTACATTGGTTTATATGTTCTCAGCTTGCAGATCAACCTTAAGAGTAGGAGGCATATATATTTTTCTCCTATCATAAATTCTGCTTGATAGGTAGAATTATATCGGCAGGGGAAGCTAATTAGAAAATGATCGACTCCTCTCCGTTTTTGGACTTCCCCGTTAAAATTTTCTTTCATGCTCTCGTAATATTTCTAGCATTCTCCCTTTTCGCATTAAGCAATTTTAGAGCTACTACAGATACAGGCTAACTCGTTAGCTATGTTGTAGCCACGCTTTAGGGTTGCAATTCACGTTTGGGGCGCCATCTTTGGCTCTTTAGCGGTGTTCGTTAAAACTTTATTATAGAACATTCTAGAGAATCCAAACTTCCGATTTTTTGCACTCATATAAAGATGTGTGGCTTTTCCAAAGAATATGTATTGTTAAGAAGAAAATCTTCTC
>KK119097.1:409433-434496 GCA_000611955.2 Stegodyphus mimosarum
TCCGTCCCAACGCAGAGGGAAACAGCTGCGCATGCGCGAAATATCTGTCGCCAAAGCTCGATGCCGGCCTCGAAGTTCGAAGGTCATGTTATCTAGAGTTCATAAAGCGAATATCGTCTTAAATTTCTTTAAACTTTATAGGAAAAGAAAATATTTTTTCACGCAAGTAAATTAATTAACGGATTAGTTACACTGTTTTGCAAAAAAATCGAAGCACCATGAAGGAAGTGGTTGTTTTTGATAAAACTGAATATGTGTATAGCTCATACACAGATAATGAAATGATTAAAAAATCAAGGTCATAGTGCCTGTTCACGACTCACAATGCCAAGTTTAATTTATTGCGAAACGTCAAAAAAGAAACATTTTTTCAAAGAACGTTTCTTCTTAACACGTGTTCCTCAATTTCCTGTACATATCGCGGAGGGAGAAATTCTCGCCGCCAGGCTCCGTCGCCAAATCCCTTGGCGAATTACGGTGCAATAGTAAACTAGTTTACATTACGTCTACGGAACCTCTCCTTTTTCCTTTGGCTTTTCACCCTTCTTTTCTCTGCAGTTCAGCTTCTTTCTCTTATTTTTTTAAAGTTCCAAATTTCTCCTATGATTTAAGTTATTCTAAAAGTTCGTAAAGTATTTTCTTATATAACATTTCATATTTGTATATTAGTTAAAAATACTTTCTTTTTGACTTCATTTATTGAATTTTCAGGTTTTACTTTTAAATGTATTTTTGACAAGAGATTTCTCGCAACTGTATTCTTAATTTTGTATAAGGTTATACTGGTTTTGAAATCATATTCGCATATTTATTTAAGTATTTTTCTTTTAGAATTCAAGGTAATTCCATGTGTTTTATAAAAATTATAATTCTCTCATTACGCTATTAGTATGATAATTCTTAATTTCTCAGCTGTGGCATTTCAATACTGATGGAATTAAGCATATTACATTTATTTATATTACACATTAAAATATTTAGAGAAATTGGTATGAATACAACTTCAGTAATTTTTAAGTTGCTAAAGCTTTCCTGAATCAAAAGATACTTTTCTAAAGTTGTAAACAAATTTTACATGATAAATACATAAGTGCAGGGTGATGTATCGAGCCAATTCGCATTTTAAACTTCCGAGAGATTTAATTGCTTGTCTGCGTATGATTTTTGTTTTTTGTTTTTAATACGCTATTTGAAGTTTGCTCATATGGAATTAAATGTCTATTACTACCGTCTTTTTCCGAAAATAAGACACTGTCTTACTTTCTTTTTTGGTCCAAAATACGCGCTAGGGCTTATTTTCGGGGAAGGGCAAAAATAAAAGTATATTTATATATTTTTATTTAATATTTATTTTACACAGAATACAGAAATTTAAATTTATTCAATTACAGTCATGTCATCTTCTGGAACATCGTCATAAATAAAATTCTGAATTACATTCTGATTTTCTTCCAAATCCATTTCCTGTTGGATCATTCGTCCGAATCTCTCATGTCTTGCGATATAGCTATCGTTAAATGAATACTTCTTGTCTAAGTAGCCTGTTCGTAGTGCATTGGAAACATCACTATCAGTTATTTTGTCTCATGAATTTTTTACCCAGTTCACAACTTCTTGTAAGCCTGGTTTTACAAAATTACCTCGATGATTTCTCACCATTCTGTTTTCAATATATTCATTGATTTCCATCCGCAAATGATCCTTGAATGGCTTGTTTATTGCAATGTCAAGTGTCTGGAGGTAACCAGTCATTCCTGCCGGAATCATTATTTGATCAATCTTCCTCTCAGCAAGAAAGTTTTTCATGTCTTTAGCGCGGTGAGTACTGGCTGAATTCCAGACTAGTAAACCTCTATTCTGACCCCTCAACAGTGGCGGCAGCATAAAATCAACCCACTTTCTTATAACTGCTTGGGTGCACCAGGCTTTTTCACTTTCAATGACATAAATCCCTGAAACATGTTGAATCTGGTCTTTTTTACCTTTAGTGATTAAAAATGGCGATACTTTCTCTCCATCTAGACGAATCGCCAAAATACAGGTAACACGGGCACTATTGTAACCGGTAGAAGGAACGTAAATTGACGAAGAAGCCTTGTGGTGAACTGTCTGAGAACTGTTTGATATCCTTGGCCTAGGAATATCGTCGTCTCATCCATAGCAATCATGTTGGTATTTGGAGAGTTGGTATTTCGAAAAATCGATGCCATCAACAAAAAGCTTAAACGCAATTGCACGCTTAACAACTTCATTGTCTTCCAGCTTAAACAATGTTGTTGATCTCCTTAGAGACAGTTCATATCGTTTAAGGAAGTTGTCTAACCAGTGTGACGATGCTTTAAATTCTTCTGTGGATATATCAAATTCAATTGCTGTTTCAAGGGCAAATTTTTGAATATCAGCCCTGCGCACAACCAAAGCCATTGCTCTCCTGCCTGCAATCCATTCCCAGATGCAATCTTCCAACTCAGAAAATAACGGCTGCCGACCTGATACAACTCTGCGTTTTTTCTCATTTCCTTGGTCCACCAGTTGACACAGGTAATCGTAGTCTGCACGCCATTTACGAACCATACGGAGATCCAGCATCTTCTCTTTACAGAATGCTACAAGATTTACACCCCTGGAGTCTTCCACGATTCCCTTTTTGTACTCGACGGAATAGCTCTTTCGTTTTGTACTCATTTTAACTGGGTTTAAAAATTATTCACCTTATTTTTAAATAAAATTACGTATGAGGAAATAATCAGACTTACAAGACTGAAATGAATGAACATTCTATACCTGCACTGTCGCTCAATGTAGACTGCTGCCTTATGTTGTATTTTTAAGATAAATTCCAAGAATTAATTTGAAACGAACTGTAGAGGTAAACAATTAATTTCTCGGAATATTTTGTTTCAAACATTTCTCTGAAATACGAGTATTGGGAAAGCTAAACATATTATTTCTTAATAAATCAACAGCATTTTTAACGAATTCTTTTTGTCACATTATTTTAACTAGGATTATTTTCGGAGGATGTCTTATTTTACAAAAAGTTCCGAAAATCACGATAGGCTTATTTTCGGAGGATGTCTTATTTTCAGAAAAAGACGGTATAGCAAACTGGTTAAAAATGTTATTTTGTGTTTGTTGTCAGAAAAGGCAGCTAAAAGCTTTATGATTTTAAATACTGATTCAAGGCATACACCTTTAAATTATAATACTTTTAGAATGAAGTGCAGAAGGATATAGAAACTAGTTCAATGCTCTGATGGCTGTGGGATTTTATATTTAAAAAATAAATATTTATATAGATTTAGTAGAGTAAAAATTCCACATCGAAAACATTTTTTTGTTTTTTATTTAGATAAAAAAGAAATTAAAAAATAATATATACGTAAATAAATAAAAATAATACCTTTACATACAGAATTTACAGATATTTACTAATACATTAATTTGTTATCGATAGCTACTTTTATAATACACAGAAAAAACACGGATAAATTTATAAGAATTTACATGCATTAAATGAGACAAAAAACATACATATGTTGAATGATAATTCCATGACATGCATAAGGTTCAATCTATATCACTGAAAGGGCAATGCTTTATTTCTCACAAAGAAGTAAAAATACTGTTATATACTGTAAAAACAAATCCCAAGTATTACATCGTAATACATAACACTCTTACAAAAAAAAATGATTAGGAAATTACTCTTTTTATTTATTTGATAACAAAGAAGAGTAAAATATATGCAACATCACATTATAAAAAATCGTGCAAATCATTACATTGATTAGTAAGGTAAACATCAGTTGATTATTCTTTCACAGTAGCAGTAAATTTTGCTTCAAAATTCTTAATAATATGCCAAAACAGATTTAGTATTGGTGCTTCAGATTTAAGGTTACCCAAAAGTAAATTTGATTTGGTAGACCATGAGATCTTACATGACAAATTTATGAGCTATGTCATTTATGAACGTTGATAAATTTATGAGCAAATTGATTTACTTCAGAATGTACCTGCAAATGTATCAAAAGCATACATGAAATTTAACATTAAAATCTAAAACTCTAGCATTTAATTACACTTACATGTAATTAAATGAATTTAATCACACTTTTAAGAATGTAATTTTCTGATAAATTTCAATTTTTATACAAAAATAGAATAAAATTAAGAAAAGTAATTAAGTTTGTAAAGCTGCTTAAAACATATTTCCTGGTCACACATTGAAAATAAATTTAAATTAACTATAATTAAAAATACAACATGAAGATACTAGATAAAGCATGATAATGGGATCAAAATGAATTCGTCAAATACTTAAATTAATTCTTAACGTCTACGAAATGCCTAAAAAAGACGTAATATATTGTTACGAAAAATTCGGCGGTTGCGCCTGTATGTAAGCTTTCCGGCATAGCACTAGGGTTGCCATAAACTAGTGTATGGCAGGGTTGCCAGATTGGCGACTTTATCGCCCATTTGGCGACCAAATCGGCGATATCCCATGGACCAATCGGGAAGCTTCTAGAATAACTTCCTGTCGAGATATTTCTCGAAACGTGTCGAACTTAAAGAAAAGCTATATAAACCCTTGCGTTTCTGAGAGCTAGTTAGTTGCGAGTTAGTAGTTGCGAAATTGTGAAGTGTTGCGAGCAGTGTGATTAGTTGTGAGAATAGCTGCTACGCGAGAGTTTTGTGAACGGAAAGCAATCGAGATAGTGCTTTGCCGTGAAGCTATCTTTACAGTATAGCTTGACAGTGTATTGGTGATTTTTCCACGGTGTTTATTGGAAGTTTAGTGTTGCCGTGAAGCTACCTGTACAGTTACAGCCTGAAGCTGTGTTGCTGATTGTTTCAGCGTATTTATTGTAGATTTTCGACGCTTTTAAAGGTAATTTTGGAACTGTGCTGTAAATAGTGATTCTTGTAAATAAATTGTGCTTTTTATTGTTCTGCATCGTGTTTTCATCGGATACTCTCAAATCCACGAACCCGTAAAACGCAACAACTGGTGTCAGAAGTGGGATTTGAGAGTGAATGCCAGTCACCCGTCTACAGGAGAAAGCAATGGCGGAGGAAATGAAAGCTTTGATGGACATGTTAGCAGCTCTGAAAGCCGGACAAGAAGAGATGAAACAAGACATGAAAGCCGGACAAGAAAAGATGGACGCCAGACAAGAAGAGATGAAACAAGAAATAAAAGCCGGACAAGAAAAGCTTCAAGAGCAACTGCGACAGATGGAAATGGAGCAAAACAAGGTTAGAAGCGACATCATGGAGCTTAGAGAGGAAACCAAAACCAAATTACAAGATATGAAAGAGGAACTGAAGGAGGAAGCTGCAACTAAAATAGCCGATATGGAAGAAAGATTCGAAGAAAAATTTAGGAAGTTTCGGGAAGAGGTAGACATGTTGAAAGAAAAACGAACTGAGCCGAAGAGAGAAATTGAAGATTTTAAGATTCTCCCAGGTTCTCCTCATACGGCAATCAAACCCAGTACGTACGACGGAAAATCGTCGTGGAATGTGTACAAGACCCAGTTCGCCATCGTGGCTGACACTAACAGATGGGATTCCCAGATGAAGGCATCACAGCTAGCTGCATCACTCCGAGGCGATGCTGCAGATATCCTAGGAGTTCTGCCACAAGACCAGATTTCCAGTTTTGATGCCCTCTCGAACGCACTAGAACTCAGATTCGGAGAAAAATGCGTAAAGGACTGTAGCCGTCTCCAACTCAAAACCCGCCAACAGAAAACGACTGAAAGCCTCCAAGAACTAGCAACTGATATTGAAAGGCTGGCGCACCATGCATATCCGGACTGTCCACCCGATGTCCGTGAAAATCTGGCCCTTATGCATTTCGTCGATGCAGTCAAGGATCAGGAAATTCAGAAGGCTCTCAGGTTGGCAGATTTCAAAGACCTGAAATCTGCATTAATCTATGCGATGAAGTTTGAGTTGGCTCAGCAGGCAACTCGAAAAGATTGTCATCCGATCAGAGCGGCTAAAGTAGAAAATGAAAATTTTGATGTCAGAAAATTTAAACAAGAAATGTTAAAAGAGATTCGGGAAGCGTTAAATAAGCCAAATAACAGAAACACCGACAAGAAAGCAATGAAGTGCTGGAATTGCGGACTCGAAGGACATCTGCGCAAGAACTGTCACGTGAGCCAAGACCGGGAGGCAGCTCCAAGGAAACTAAAATGCGGCAATCTCACGGGGCGGAGGTTGCCAGGCAGAGATGTAGCCTCTCTGAAAGTTCTTCAGATCTCGTCAATGAGCGGCGGAGATAACGGATTGTTCGTCGAAGGATACGTGAATAAACACCCTTGTAAGATGATCATCGATACGGGAGCCAACGTAACCATCGTCAGAACAGACGTAGCGCGGGAACTAAACGAGACTTTGCGCTGGACT
This sequence comes from Stegodyphus mimosarum, assembly GCA_000611955.2. NCBI lineage: Eukaryota > Metazoa > Arthropoda > Arachnida > Araneae > Eresidae > Stegodyphus > Stegodyphus mimosarum. Next base: position 415,860 of record KK119097.1, read on the forward strand.
CCGCCCTGTGTGACTCTACAGACAGTGACAGGTGACAAGATCCCCATTGAAGGTAAAATTAACATCACCATTACCTTCGGAAATGAGACTTACCAGCACTTGGCATTCGTCGCTGACATCGCGGACGAATTAATACTTGGACTAGACTTTTTGCGGAAATATGACTTTACACTGGACTTCAAACGCAACGAAATGCACTCTGCGAGGGAGGATATACCCGTGTTTGAAGTGAAGAGTGATATTCCTTCAGCTCACCAAGTAATAGCGAAAACGGACGTCACGATCCCTCCGATGACAGAATTACTAATATCCGGCTGCATAGAAAACAGAAATAGCTTCAAGTTTGGAATAATTGAATATCTCGAGAAATGTATTAGTCGCCTCTACATTAGTGGACCTCTCCAAAAATTTCGACCCCGTGAGAGTGGCGAATGTTAGCCATAGTCCGAGAACAATCCTGAAGGGTAAAGTGCTAGCAACCTGCACGCCGGTTACGTGCGTTTACAAGGCCCCACCTGCAATGCCCACTGAGTCAACAGCGAAATTAATTGATGAACTGCTGCAGAGAACAAACTTAACCGCCGAACAGAAATGTGCAGCAGAGAAAACAATTAGTGAATTTGAAGATCTATTTTCTCGAACATCCAGAGATGTTGGCCGCACGAAATTGACACAACATCGAATTGACACGGGTGATCACTCACCGATCAAGCAACATCCCAGACGCCTACCATTCGCAAAGCAGGAAGAGGTTGGAAATCTTCTAAAGGAGATGCAAGAAAGTGACATCATCGAGCCATCCACAAGTCCATGGGCATCTCCTATAGTTCTCGTCCGGAAGAAAGACGGCTCGACAAGATTTTGTGTCGACTACCGGAAGCTAAATAATATCACTAAGAAAGACAGCTACCCTCTTCCGAGGATTGACGACACACTAGACACGCTATCAGGACACAAATGGTTCTCCACTCTGGACCTTAAGAGCGGATACTGGCAAGTGGAAATTCACCCGGACGATAGAGAGAAAACTGCGTTCACTACTGGCCAAGGACTGTGGCAGTTTAAAGTTATGCCGTTTGGACTCTGTAACGCCCCTGCAACATTTGAACGCTTGATGGAAACAGTGCTTCGTGGCCTATCTTACGAGTCCTGTCTGGTTTACCTTGACGACATCATTATAGTGGGCCGTACGTTCGAGGAACATCTAGAAAACATCAGGAAGGTGTTCCAAAAATTGAAAGATGCCAACCTCAAACTAAGTCCTTCTAAATGCAAGCTGTTCCGCAGCGAAGTCACCTATCTGGGTCACATCATCTCCGCCGAAGGTGTCCGTACGGATCCAGAGAAAGTTTTGGCAGTCAAGGACTGGGAACGCCCTGTGGATGTTCATCAACTTCGGAGCTTCCTGGGACTCTGCACTTATTACAGAAGATTTGTAAAGGGGTTCTCCAACATCGCAAGACCTCTGCATAGATTAACGGAAAATAAACAGAAATTCGTGTGGACTGAGGAATGCGAAAAATCTTTTAATGAGCTGAAGACGGCATTAACATCTACGCCTGTGCTCGCATATCCCCAGATCGACAAACAATTCATACTTGATACGGATGCAAGCAACGAAAGTGTTGGAGCTGTCCTTTCCCAGATGATTGACGGTGAAGAGCGAGTGATAGCCTATTGGAGTAAGTGCTTGTCAAAACCGGAAAGGAATTATTGCGTCACTCGGAAAGAATTGCTCGCTATCGTAAAAGCCATAGAGCATTTCCATCATTATCTCTATGGCAGAAAATTCTTGCTCCGCACCGATCATGCTTCCCTAACTTGGCTATTGAATTTCAAAAATCCTGAAGGACAGATAGCCAGATGGATTCAAAGACTCCAGGAATATGACTTTGAAATAAAACATCGTAAAGGCTCCTCCCATGGAAATGCGGATGCTTTATCTAGGAAGCCTTGTCCTGCGCATTGCGGGTATTGTTCAAGAGCACAAGCTAAGTATGGTTTGGCGAATCCTAGCATCCGACAAGTAACATCTTCAACAGCATCGGAGCCAGATCCGTGGAGTCATGAAAAAGTTAGAGAAGACCAGTTGGCGGATCCTAACATTAAGCCAATAATAGAGCTGAAGGAATCATCGGCTACGAAACCCAAGTGGCAGGACGTTTCCATCTTCAGTCCTATGACTAAAAGGTACTGGGCTCTCTGGGACTCACTTCACCTTCGAAATGGAGTCTTATATCGACTGTGGGAAAGCGACGATGGAACTAATAAAAGATGGCAGCTGCTGCTTCCTCAAAACCGAATACCTGATGTCCTGAAAGAAATACACAGCAGCCCAACAGGAGGGCATTTCGGCTATATGAAGACATTAAACAAAGTTCGAGAGCGCTTCTTTTGGAGTTCCGCAAGAAACGACGTTGAGAAATGGTGCCGGTCTTGCGATGCCTGTGCAGCCAAGAAAGGACCAAAGGAACGCTGTCGCGGAAGAATGCAGCGATACAACGTTGGAGCGCCTTTCGAGCGAATTGCCCTTGATATACTGGGACCTCTGCCATGGACTAAAGATGGCAACAGATACATTCTAGTTGTCATGGATTATTTTACGAAGTGGCCTGAAGCATATCCAATTCCAGACCAAGAGGCTGTCACTACGGCTGAAGTCCTGTTGCAGAATTGGGTATCTAGATTTGGAACTCCCCTCCAGATTCATACCGACCAAGGCAGGAACTTCACTTCGGCTGTGTTCAAAGGACTGTGCGACTTATTGGAAATAAAGAAAACACAGACCACCCCGTTACATCCGCAGTCTGACGGCATGGTGGAGAGATTTAACCGCACAATCTTGAACCACCTATCGCTTATGGTTTCCAAGAACCAAGAAGACTGGGATCGTAAGCTGCCCCTGTTCCTGCTTGCTTACCGTAGTGCCGTCCACGAGAGTACCGGCTATTCCCCTTCTCAAATGCTCTTCGGTCGTGATCTCCGTCTTCCGAGTGACCTGCTTTTCGGCCGTCCTCCGGATCTACAGTCCTCTCCTGAGGAGTACGTTCAAGATCTCCAAGCCCGGTTGGAAACGATGCACAGGTTTGCTCGAGAGCGAATTAACATCTCGACGGACAGGATGAAGAAGAGGTACGACGCAAGAGCGACCGAACATAAGTTCCAGGAAAACGACAAGGTTTGGCTGTGGAATCCGAGCCGTCGTAAGGGCATTTCTCCCAAACTGCAATCGCATTGGGAAGGTCCCTACACAGTCCTCAACAGACTGAATGACGTCGTAATACGGATCCGTAAGTCTCCCAATTCCAAACCTAAGATTGTACATTATGATAGGTTAGCTCCATACTATGGCCATAGTAATTAGTGATAGTTATTTTTGTTATGGGTACCCCGTATTTCGTAATGTTTTTATGTTTAATTGTATGATTTATGCATAGTTGCTTGTACATAGAACTTTGTAATTAGTGTAAATGTTTTTGTTATTTGTAAATACTGTAAATATTTGCAAATTTTGTTATTATTGTAATTTATTTATTTGTTTTGTAGCTTTTTCGATTTTTTCCTTTTTGGCTCCCAGCCAGGGATTGTACTGCCCGGGACGTGCAGTCCTTGAGAGGGGCAGTGTTACGAAAAATTCGGCGGTTGCGCCTGTATGTAAGCTTTCCGGCATAGCACTAGGGTTGCCATAAACTAGTGTATGGCAGGGTTGCCAGATTGGCGACTTTATCGCCCATTTGGCGACCAAATCGGCGATATCCCATGGACCAATCGGGAAGCTTCTAGAATAACTTCCTGTCGAGATATTTCTCGAAACGTGTCGAACTTAAAGAAAAGCTATATAAACCCTTGCGTTTCTGAGAGCTAGTTAGTTGCGAGTTAGTAGTTGCGAAATTGTGAAGTGTTGCGAGCAGTGTGATTAGTTGTGAGAATAGCTGCTACGCGAGAGTTTTGTGAACGGAAAGCAATCGAGATAGTGCTTTGCCGTGAAGCTATCTTTACAGTATAGCTTGACAGTGTATTGGTGATTTTTCCACGGTGTTTATTGGAAGTTTAGTGTTGCCGTGAAGCTACCTGTACAATTACAGCCTGAAGCTGTGTTGCTGATTGTTTCAGCGTATTTATTGTAGATTTTCGACGCTTTTAAAGGTAATTTTGGAACTGTGCTGTAAATAGTGATTCCTGTAAATAAATTGTACTTTTTATTGTTCTGCATCGTATTTTCATCGGATACTCTCAAATTCACGAACCCGTATAACGCAACAATATTTATCTATAAAGAAAAACCAAAGTCATTTGTAATTTAGATAATACTATCCAGTTTTTAGCATTGGTGTCAACTAACAGATTTGGCGACATCAGAATCAAAACATGGAAATCTTGCTTTAAATCACCAATCATACAGTAAAATTAAATAAAAAAAGGCCCATCACATTCCTAACCGAGCACAAAGTTTACGTGAAATAATAGGATACAATTTGTAAGGTTTTAGTTTAAAATAACAAAGTTTTATGTTAATTTCTCTTTCCTATGAGCTTTTATTTCAACTTCCCTTTAGAATGAGCGCGCGTTTCAGCTTTATGCTAATTTGAGGTGGAGTCAAGTTTTGTATTTAAAAGGTTAGCGAGGAACTTCTCAGTGTGAGAGAGCTTTTAGTCTCAGATCACTGCGGCTCTGTTCGACGTTCGCCTGACTAGCTAGTATTTAAATTCTAAGCCTTAGCGCTGTTACGCTATTACTTATTGAAGTGATCTAAGTGCGTTAAGGCCCGTTTCCACTACTGCGTATGCGTTGCGGTGCGTATGCGTTTCTCCAATCAGCGAGCGAATTCACTTTGATTGACATCTGGTATCCGTCGACGGATGACGGAACGGATGAAGTTCAACAATGTTCAACTTCCTTGCGTAGGTCTGCGGAAGCGTTGGGGTCACGTGGTAGAAAAGGAGCAATCAGGTGTTGTCACCAAACATTAATGGCGGCAGAAGCAGCGATGAACTCTGGTTCAGGGAAAGAATGTTTTGCTAAAAAATACTTATTTCTGAATTAACATTATTGCGAGAAATCTGCGTACTGAAAAAGACAGCAATCAGCTGAATTTAGTTAAAAAGATAAAAATAAGATAGCTGCAAGCTGCAACTACAGTACTAGTTCGCCGAGAGCAGTGATTACTGTCAAGAAAATCAGGCACAAAAAATATAATACCAAGTTCATGAAATAGGAAAATTTGTCCTGAAAATTATTTTCTAGTTCTGCATACACGTTTACCTTTCATGATAATGAACGTCTGACTATATCAAACTGCTATAGCAAATCAGATATGGCATGAAAAGATTTGTTACTTTTTTCTTTTGAAACGGGTAAAAACTAAAAATGTTAATTATAAATTAAATTTAGTAGCCTTTTAAATATTTCACTGAATTAAAGAGTACGTTAAAGTTATATTTCTCTATTCACAAATATACCTTTTTGGCTAGCATATATTTGTAAGCACATGGAATATATTTTTAGCAGTCCGTTTAACTTCAATCGGAATGCCGCTTTAAAAAATAATGTTTTTTGTAAGAAATGTTCTAGAAGCTGAAGAACAAACTCTGGTGAATTTTTTAGACGATAGCACACTGAAATAGAACCAAAAAAAAATTTAATTTTATGAATTCATTTGCTTCATAATGTATATAAAACAAAATTGCTGACTACGTTGGTGTGATGATAGCGTAGTGGTAAAGCTAAGGGTAGCGAGCTGTGGCCTTTTGGGTCGTGAGTTCGAATCCCATACTTTTCTTTTTTTCACCCTGTTTGCAATTTTCTCAGCTCCGTGTTCCAATTTTATCTATATTTGTGTTTTAAAATTTATTTCTATTGTTATGTGCATTAAATATAACGTTTTGTTGATGCTCTTATTTATTTAAAATTTTCCCTCAAGAATTTATTTTGAAAATTATAATATAATAAGAATTAAAAATATACTCCCTGTATACATATAAACATTTTTTTTTCGTTTCACTTTTATGTTAATGTACATACATCTGAGGAGACTTTGGGATGTTTCCAGGTCTAAACTTTCAATACTAATGAACATGAGACAGTATTAATGCCCTGAACAATTTTAATAAAACAATTTTTAAAAAACTTATTATAATAATTGTTTTAAATTCAGTTCTCTCCAGCTGAAGCACAGGAATTAATTAATTAAATATTTCCATTTTATTTACTTTAGGTATGCATACATATATAAAGAGAAATAAGCTTATCTTTATAACTTCTTCCATAAAAAGCTATAAATTTAAAATTTATAAATTCAAAATAATATTTTATGGATTATGCCTTTAGTATTAGCTAAATCTTGCTACGCGTCCTTGATAGTTTACCATAGAGGCCAACCTCGCGTTCATAGCTCTGTGAGAAACGACTACTTAATTTCTACTCAACGCTATATTAAATTATTTGATTGTTCAGTTTAGACCCAAGTGCGGTCATTATTTTCTGTTATCCCTCCCCAGTTGGGAAGTGGCTGTAAATAGTGGTTTAATAAAAGGGGATTTTAAATCCTTCTTACGTGCAGTTATTCTACCACTTAACCACAGCTATTCTACCACAGAACATAGCTGCATTCAGCTCCCTGTTCGAGATCAGGACTTTAACACGGTTAAGACCATGTTCGCCAAAAGTATGCACAGAACACTCAGTCCTGATAAATTTTACAGACAATATAAACCAGAAGTCCCCAAACATTTTAGCACGCGGGTCCTACTGGTTCTTTCACAAAGATTCGAGGGGCAAGATCCAGTTAATTCACCATACCACGGCGATGCAATTATGATGAAGAGCATACGCGTTTTGAAACAAGGCAGTGAGATAATTGTGATTGGATCTATATGCTATGATCTTACAAAGAGCCTTGTTAGACTGTCATGCAGTTTCACCTAACATATATTTCTTACAGCTGTTTTTAAACATTTTCAAAAAAATATTTTTGCCCCACAATATTAGAGATTTCTTCGGTTTAGTATGTTCTTCACTTTTTAACAGATTTATCTCTCCGTTGTCATATTTTATCAGCGCATTTTCTTTACATTTTGATCAGACGCAAACTTTCTCTCGTAAGTATTTCATAATTTGGGCAAGTTTTGCGTGAAAAATACATCTCCAAAATTAAAATAAATTACAACATATATAGAAGAAAAATTAAGATTTAAATAAAATTTCTACTCAAAATTTATATGAATCAACCTAGAATACTATTATGAAAGTTAGAAAGGTAACACACGAAACCTTTATTTTTGTAAAAAGAACAATGAGAATTTTTTTTACTTCCTTGTACTAAATAAAAAATTCTCATTGTACTTTCAAAAAACTGAAGTCACAAAAAAAAAGTCCTGAATCTACTTAAAGTCGATTCAGGACATTTTTTGTGACGTCTATACGTACATACCTACGTACGTATGTATGTATTTCGCATAACTCAAAAATTAGTAGCTGCAAAGCATTGAAATTTCGTATGTGGCAATGCTATAACATGTAGTTGTGCCCCTCGCTTTTTGTTTGCAATCGGCTGAATCAAAAATATATGTATTTATATATACCCACTCTATTACTCGGTTCGGTGAACCCAGCATTTTTTTTAAATTTTTATATGCTGGTAAATTGTGCATTTTTCTCTTTTAAAGTGACTGAATTATGTTGTTCTTATATTCCGGTTGATGTTTTTATGACTTTATTTAATATGCATGCAATACATGTAGAATTATCAACAATTTAAAAATTATTTAAGTGCTATTAAGCCTAACGAAGCCGCCATTTGTTTATATTTTAAACTCTTGCTTTATTTGAAGGTGTTTTGATGTTTTATGTATTTTTGCCTTGTCGTGAAGTGAGATCCGAATTGATTGAATGAGAAATATATCTCTAGTGAAATTGGAAGAAATAAGTTTAAGCGAAGTACGACTAAATATCAAAAAATATGTGTAATTTAAAGGACGTATGAGGAAGTCATGTGTGTCCACATGAGATTTTTACATAGATTGTTACTGTATTTCACTCGTTATAAATTTAGAAAGGGTTCTATAATGTTTATAATAGGTTTTATAAAGAGCGCGTACGATAATCAACGCATTTCTAGATTGGCTGTTATATAAAATAATTAATGTGTATGCTATTTGCTACTTTAAATTTTACAAAATTATTTTTAAGAGATTCCTGGCAGGCCGAATCATTAGTCCTCGCGAGCCAGATTCGGACCTCCAGCCGTTGTTCGGAAACCCCTGATATAAAATATTCCCGATAATAAAAGAAACAACAGTATCACAAACAGTATTGGAGATATTTTACAGCATTGTGCGCGTTTAGCGTACACAATTCCGCAGCTGATTTTGTATTTATAAAATCAGTTGATCGTCAATAAGTGACAGTTAAATGAAAATATACATTTTGAAGAAATATGAAGAATAGTTTTTCTAACATTCTATGGAAAAATACGAAGCTGAACTTACCTCACAAGAAGACATTCCTTGGCCCGGAATACATTGGTCTCGACGAGAATTAATTACCTATTTTCTTCGTCTTTCTTCATTTTTTCGGGAAACAAACCAATTCTAAAGTTATTTTTAGAATGACTGGAAAAATTTGGTGCAGCACATCCCCCCCCATATTTCTTAAAATTAGGTCGGAATATGTGATCTAATGGCCAATAGCAACAAGTGTGCTTCGTTGGCAACAAAATGGCAACAAAATAACAAAACTTCGTTGGCAAATCAACTCCCCTTTTACAACAGACTTAACCAATTTACATTTACATTACAAAGAATGGTATTTGTTTCTACTTCTCTTGAAATACAATAGGTTTAGGACTCTACTACTGATTCAGAATTTTAATTGATCTGGTGCTCCAAATTAGATGAGGGTCGGCATTCTATTAGTCCAAAGGGGCTTTGTCCCTGAAGTACTATTGCTTTCGTTTTGCGATTTTGCGTCGGAAACATTAAAAGTCTGAATCACTTTTCAAACTGTTGCCACCAAATCTTGCAGCCCTGTATTATATTTAAAGAAATTAAATAATGAAAAATCTGCATAAATGTATGTATATTTCTCCAAATGGGATAAAACAATGGTACCTAGACCCATCCAGTGCTGAATAATCTACGTTTCCACCCGAATATGCGCCTCTGGAAGCCCAAATTTGGAATTTGGAACTTGTTTTATCGATTTCATATTTTGTGAAACTTTTAAGTAAAAACTTTAAGAAAAACCCTTTTGGACGTCATTTAAATTCTGAAACCTTTCAGATTTTTTTTTTAAAATTTTTTTTACAAATGGCCAGAAGATTGGCCATGACGTCATTAGATCTCTGGCCTTCCAATATTTCTGAACTTTACAGTTTAAAAATACAAGTGCAGAGCACGAGTCAAGATGAATAGTATAAAAAATTTGTTGTTGTCCGCATCGAGGACATAAGGAAGAGCCGAAGCCAATACAAGCATGCGGGCAACAGTCATGGCCTGCAGCAAGACGAAAAAGTGCCACACCTGCACTTCTAAGAAAATCTGGGATCAAACTATGTATCCTTGAACAGTGAGTCCAATGGTTTACAGGCAGAGTCACACAGTGCTCTCTGCTTTATTCTGGAGGCATATCTTCTTTTTATCAGGAGTTTGAATGAATGAAATGAGAAGCTTTTTAAAGGTCTCTGGAGGTATAAATGAAGAAAACAAAAGTTAAAAACATTCCTCATTTTTGGATCTTATTTTGTATTTAAGGTAAAAAACTTATTTAAAAATGGGAATTATAAAAATTTAAGACCTTGGAAAAACGTAATCATTAATAAAATTTAAAAGCTATATGAATATTATGCAAATATTAAGTATTACCCTGAAAATATCAATAATTGAAAGTACAGTGAATAATGAAGCATCAATAATTTCATCACCAGTAGTTTGTGTATAGCATTTACCAGATGTGTTCCTAGAACTTAAAAAATTCAGAACAGGAACATTTGTTAGACAACCATCAAAATCGGATGATAATAGGAACATCTACGCAATCATTTTCAAAATCAGAAAAAAAAAAGTTTAATTAACAATTTATGGAATTGAGTAATTTATTGCTAAGCACGAAATAAATTATTCATTTGAAAATTTATGAAGTGATTATTCTGGGGGAGGGAATTGATGTGTACACCACATGACTTCCTTGTACAGAATATTAAAATGTACGCATTTTTATTTAAACGTATCTCCTCGAAATTCGTTACAGATATATTTCTCATTCAATTAATTCAGTTCTCACTTCGCGGCCAAATACATACATGCAGGCAAAAATACATAAAAACCTCAAAATATTTTCATTAAAAACTGAAAGATATAGAAAAATATAAAACACGAAACACAGTTAAAACAATTAAAAACATTTTTTTTTACAATTAAAATTAGTTTCTACTCAAAAACAAGCAATTCGGCAGCGGACAAGAAGGCAGATTTTTCGGTTCATAAAGCTGAAACTTTACTTTTCATCCCATTCGGCAAAATGACACTGAAGATCCAGAAAATGACTTAATTCCCTATTCTGCTAAGTTTTAAATTTAAGCAAATATGGCTGCTATGGTTTAAAAAAAAATTAGGCTTAGCCGCTCTTAAACAACTTTTAAATTGTTGATAATTCTGCAACTATTGCGTGCAGAATAACTAAAGGCATAAAAACCTTAACCGGAAGATAAGAACAACATAATTCAAACATTTTGAAAGCAAAAAATGCACAATATACCAACATATCAGAATAATAATAATAATGATAAATAAAAAAAGCTGAAGTCACTGAGCCTAGTGGCAGAGTGGGGTGCACACATATGTATGTATATATATATATATTTATAATTTATAGTGAACTATTGCTTTATTACTTTGCAGCTTTAGCGCAAGTCTTGGGCTTATTAATTTACTTTTAATTACTTTCATTACTATATATATATATATTGTTTCAAAAGAATATAGTAAAGTTAAATTAAATTTAAGTAATTCTTTTTACATATTTTTTACACATTTTTTCACAATTTTTACACATTTTTACACACATTTTTACATTACTACACAGTTAGATTTAAAAACATTTTTTTAGCTACAGAACACACTTTTTACATTACATATAGTTTGCAGAATAATTTTAAATAGTTTTTAAATGGTTCTTACATACAGCTGCTTATCACTCAACTTTACCTTTTACTAGCGCCCTCTTTTATAAATAGAAGGAACACTACTTTACATCGCTTAATTTGACTTGCTATACCTGTCCAACTCCAATAGAAATAATGGTAAATTAATTAATTTAAAACTTACTTTTTACTTGCCTTTATTATATTATTTTAGTATTATTTAATTTAGTTTCTAGTTTATTTTTAGTATGTTAATAGTTTCTGTATCTTTTTTGTTTGTATGCATATTCGTGTCAGGGAAGTTTTTTGTGTGCAAGAGTTTCTAAATTAAATTGGTTTTCTAAAAAATTGGTATTATAAAGGGTATTGTTTTGTATTGGCTTTGATTTGTACTTTTCTAAAAGTTCCACTCGTTTGAATTGCTTTTGGTAGGTCACATCATTTGGTTTTACTTTTGGTTTTGAATTTTACCCTTGCCTACATAAATGACGAAACACGAATTGAATAATTGAAGAATTAGGTTTGAGGGCAACTTCCCGTCGATAAGTCTGTTTTCTGCCCCAGCTCAACAATTATTCACTTACGCATATTTTTTATTTTTAGGATTTAAAAAAAATTTATTACAATTTTATATTTGTTAATAGATTTTGATACTTGCACTTGATTTACTTATGTTCAAAGAATTTAAATGATATTGTAGATTAGTTCGCAGCAATATAAATTATTTATAATTTCTTTTAAACTTATTTCTATAATTAATTTTTTACTTTAAATTGCTTTTTACGAATAGAAATCTTGTTAAATTCAAACTTATGTATATAAATATATAATTTTGGTTCGACCGATTGCAACCAAAAATGGCGGTGCACAACTACATGTTACAGCAGTCCTATATACAAAATTTCAACGTTTTGAGGCTACTCGTTTTCGGGTTATGCGAGATACATACATACATAGGTAAGTACTTACAGAAAATCTCTTCTGAATCCATTTTAAATCAATTTTATTATCCGTTTGAGAAAAAAGTGTCCTTTATTCTCTCCTTATGTACGGATGTCACACAAAAACATCGTTATATTGCATTCAAATCCGTCAAAATGGATATTGTTGTTGAAATATGGTACCCGGAATTTTTCTTGATTGCAATACTTTATTTACTTCGTACAGAGGAGTAAAAAAGTACTCATTTTTGTGTGGATTATGGCTTATTATTTTCTGATTTCTTGACTTTTGAAGCTCTGAAATTTTGCTTTCACTCTGAAAGTTTTGTAAAATTTCAACTCTGTATTCAAACAGTAGTGGACAAAATTTTCGATCCCCAACTTTAGGATTGCTGTGAATAATTTGTCACTTAGAACAAAGCTTCAAATTACTGGGCCTTGTATGTTTCAAGGTTTGCTTGGAGGAACATTCGCGTTTTGTAACTGGCAATTATACATAATATGCATTTCTGAGAATTCATTGTGTTAATAAATGTTCAAGCATTAGAATGAACCATTATAAATTCAGGCTAAAAGAGCTTGAATACTTCAAGAAAATCAATGATATATATTTCGCTGAAGAAATCGCGTGCAAGATTTCAACCTTAGAGCAACCATTTATTTCCATTAACGCAAATTTTGCTTATACACTTTGCTTTTAAAAGCAATATTAATTCAAGAAGTTAAAGCATAGGCTGAAACTCCTTAAGCTTGCTGCGTGTTTGTGAGGGAGGGAAAATGCTTTGCTGAGCTGAAATTCGTGTTATTTGTCATTGGTTTCTAAGGACATTTCCTAGCGAGGCATTAGAACTACTGTATATGCAGAATGCGATGTAAAGTAAGTTGAAGAAGTCTTGTTTTGCTATTAATGTTGATTTATATTTAAATTCAAATTTTTTATTTTCTGTGTTTTTGTTTGATAAAATATTTATTATCCTATATTAGACATTAAATATTTTATATTAATCCTTCATTTACAGAAAAATTATATTTCTGTAATTCATTTTAAAGCGAAATAGGAGAAGTGATATGATTTAGAAACATTTTACAACAATGTCCTGATGAATAAAGAAATTGTTTTTAAATTGCGAAAGCAAAGGATTTAGTTTTAGAGAAGTTTGTTAACTAAAACTAAAGGAAGCATCTTATTTTTTCTGTATAATTTATAAAACAATGACTATAAAACAAATCTATAAGCAAAAGTCATTATGAAGAAAATTATTTAAAATGTTTTGTAGGCATTTTAAATTTATTGAGATTAAAGTTATGTGATTTCCAGCTGGAATAAACCTTCAGTATTCGAATATATAAGATTAGAGCTCCTTACAACCAGTAAACTTAATTTTGAGCTTTTTGCAACTCCAGCTATACAGTCAAACTACCTATCGAATCATAATACTATTACAATAAAAATCTCTACTAATTATAATAATTTATTCTTGAGACAAGAATAAAACACTAAGATGTGTTAGAATAAAGAGAAATCCCATATAGTCTACAATTGAGTTGAAAGTAATTTTCACTTTTCAATCAATGGACAAATCTAAAGTGAATCTGATAACACTAATATAACGTACAAGTAATGTTCAAAACAAAATTTTACAACTGTAAAGTAAATATAACTTTGCTAATTTTTGTAGAAAATCTGATGCAATATTTCTGAATAATACTTATGGATTTACCAAAGTGACCACCTATTTTTAAACATTTCAGTCAAAAACCTGTAAATTAGTTTTTGACTGAATTAATTAAGTTTTTGACTGAAATGTCAAAAACCTGTAACTGTCACTGAATTAATTAAGTTTTTGACTGAAATGTCAAAAACCTGTAAAGAGTAATCCGAGTAATCTGTAATTTGTAAATATGTAAAGAATAATTCTGTGAACCTGTGTAAAGAGTAATCTGTAAACCTGTGAAGAGTAATTCTGTAAACCTGTAAAGAGTAATCAGAGTAATCTGTAAACCTGTAAAGAGTAATCAGAGTAATCTGTAATTTGTAAAGAGTAAATCTGTGAACCTGTGTAAAGAGTAATCTGTAAACCTGTGAAGAGTAATTCTGTAAACCTGTAAAGAGTAATCTGTAATCTGTAAACCTGTCAAGAGTAATTCTGTGAACCTGTGTAAAGAGTAATCTGTAAACCTGCGAGGAGTAATTCTGTAAACCTGTAAAGAGTAATTCTGTAAACCTGTAAAGACAATATCACAGTACTAGATTTCATTTTCAGTGTGAGAAAACTCTTTGATTGATGAACAAAGTTGTAGTGGCTAATCTCGCTTGGCTGACATCAGTACAATTCATTGTGGAATTACAAGATTACGCCTCTCATTGGCCAAAACCTTGGACACCGTATAAGTGAGAGTAGTCTTTTGCCTAGTTCCATTCCAATTGTAAAATAAAACACCTTGGGTGTCCAAGGGTATCCCACCCCTATTCTGATACCCCCATCCGCACAAGAGGTCTTTTGGCTCGCCATATATCTGAGTGCCCCCATGTCGCAAAGATCCTGTATGTTTACAAACATCCATGCCTTCACCGGGTTTCAAACCTGGAGCCTTCAATACGGTAATCAGAGTCACTAACCGCTATCCCGTTTGGGTGGCGAAGAACGAAGTCAAATCGTCAATGGACTCCTTTTTTTTTTCTTTTTTTTTTTCGATATTACATTTGAACTTGAAATGATCCTTTCTGTAAATTTGATATACGATCCATGATTTGTATAACCGCAAAAAAAATACGAAAATTCGGATACGAGTGTCTCTGAATATGTTTTTCCTCCTTCTGCAATATCCGAACTTAATAAATAAAAAATCAGAACACTTACTGCTTATTAATGTGTATTATTACCCAAATAGTTTAACACTTAATAAAACTAATACTAATCAAGATACTATTGAATGCCTTGGCCTACTTATAATTAAACACAGTAAAATTTAATTATATGATAAAAGGAAAAATTTCCACTTTAATACTATTAAACTAATTAATTGGAACTCTAATATCTCTAGAAAAGTAATAGGTAACAGTTTTTATAGCCAACTAATCAGAATAAAAAACATTTGTACTGAAATAGAAGATTTAAAAGATGAAATAATAAAACTAGTTGATATTCAGGTTAATAACCAAGTCCCAACACAATTTATTAATTTATATATTAGAAAGGCAGGCATTAACTTTTCTTTATAATTCACTGACTCTTTATAGTATGATAACATTACCTTAAACCTTAACTGGAGGGTAATGAAGGATTTTGAAGAGTTAAGGGATTATCTTGTAAATATTTCTTGTAAATATTTGTAAAAATGTATATTTAATACTGGATTCTTTCCTTTTACTAATAAAGGGCCAACTCTTTTCAAAAGTCTCAATTATAGCCCGAACTGAGTGAAAATTTTAATCTTTTTCTCCTTTTCCTTAATTTTTTGGCCAGTATTTAGTAAGTTTTATTACACATCTTAATTTCAGTTTTAATATAATTAAATATTACAATACTTTTTACTTTCATAAAAAAAATTTTAAAATTTTTCTAAATTAAAATTCAAAAATACTTCTTAAATTAAATTTACTAAAAAATTATTACAGTCCTTAGTAATTTACAACCTTTTTTCACATTACAACAGTTTGTTTTTTCGCAATTTTTGCACATTTTTATACACATTTTCACACATATTTTTATATTACTACACAGTTAGATTTAAAAAAATTTTTAGCTACAGAACACACTTTTTACATTACATATAGTTTGCAGCATAATAATTTTAAATAGTTTTTTAAATGGTTCTTACATACAACAGCTTATCACTCAACTTTACCTTTTACTAGCGCCCTGTTTTATAAATAGAAGGAACACTACTTTACATCACTTAATTTGACTTGCTACTTGTCCACACTTCAATAGAAATAATGGTAAATTAATTAATTTAATTTAAAACTTACTTTTTACTTGCTTTTATTATATTATTTTAGTATTATTTAATTTAGTTTCTAGTTTATTTTTAGTATGTTAATAGTTTCTGTATCTTTTTTGTTTATATGCATATTCGTGTCGGGGAAGTTTTTTGTGGGCAAGAGTTTCTAAATTAAATCGGTTTTCTAAAAAATTGGTATTATAAAGGGTATTGTTTTGTATTGGCTTTGATTTGTACTTTTCTAAAAGTTCCACTCGTTTGAATTGCTTTTGGTAGGTCACATCATTTGGTTTTACTTTTGGTTTTGAATTTTACACTTGCCTACATAAATGACGAAACACGAATTGAATAATTGAAGAGTTAGGTTTGAGGGCAGCTTCCCCTCGATAAGTCCGTCTTCTGGCCAGCTCAACAATTATTCACTCATGCATATTTATTATTTTTAGGATTTAAAAAAAAATTAATTACAATTTTATATTTGATACTTGCAATTGATTTACTTATGTTCTCAGAATTTAAATGATATTGTAGATTAGTTCGCAGCAACATAAATTAGTTATAATTTCTTTTTAACTTATTTCTATAATTAATTTTTTACTTTAAGTTGCTTTTTACGAATAGAAATTTTGTTAAATTCAAATTTCATTCCTTGCAGCAATGGCGCAAGAGAATTATTTAAATTTAATTTAACTTTACTATATTCTTTTGAAACAATATTATTACAATATATATATTCAGAAGTTAAAAATTTCAACAATTAAAGGAGTGTATTGCAATATGTAAGCAGAGAAAGGAGAAATCAAATACAGTTCCATTTTAACTAGTTTGAGGTCATCTAAAAGACAAAATGTTATGTTGTCAGGACTACTGTTCCTTCTAATTGATTTTGCAAACATAACTGGAATCCTGAATAGGAACAGGGAGCTTACTCAAAGCTATGTTCGTGAGTGTGTAGGAAATACAACAAACATAAGAAGGATTAAATTACCCTTTATTTCTTACACAGCATACAGCCGTTCCCCCGCACCTTAATGGCAGACCGCACATTCAGTTGAACAATGTTAAGCGAAGTACGCACACTGCGCATGCTCGGAAGAGAATTTGGCGCATTACGACTTTGGCGCCATTTTAAAAGAAGATAAATATGGTATATGGTTGATGTTCTGTTATCTGGACGTAAACAGTTCGGGGTTTTAAAACTTGTTAGGTTGTACGTTGCTTCATTACTCAGGTGTAAATATCGATCGTAAACTCCCCAAATTTTCGTTTAAGAAGGATTACAAAACAGGAAACATTACGTGATGTTGTTTATGGATTGTACTTCTGAGGAATAAAAGCAATCGATTACTTACCATGCGTTCCATTCATAAATACTTTAACAACTTAAGGAATATATCTAGTTTAAATTACTGAATTAAAGCCAGAGGAATTATTAAAATAACTGATATTAAATGTAATGTTTATGAACAAAATAAACCAAAACGAAATGAAACAGAAGCAAGTGCAATAAGCACAAAAAAAGTGTCTATAGTATTGCAATCGTAAAGAGTCGCTAAGGCCTAAGACGAACACGTTTGTGTAGAGTTGTTTATTTTTATTCCCCAGTATTTTCTCCCACGCCAACGGTACACTATTGAGCATGCGCAGTAAGCGAAATTCGTTAACATTGATCAACTCGATGTGCGGTTTGCCATTGCACTTCCCTCCCGCACTTCCGGATACAGAGACCAGTACTTAAGGTCTAAAGCGTAGAAAATAAAAAAATAATGAACTAAATAAGAACTAAACTCAGATGCTTTACAGAGAGTAGTAACGAGAAGCTTGGTCTTTTAAAACTACGTATGTAGTGAGCGGAATGTAAAAAATTACAAATACGTCTTCAAATAGCGAGAACTAAGTTCTAGCCTTAAAAGCAGACATGAAAAGCACGAGGGTGATAAAGCAGCGAGAAGTCGCTCTCTCTTATTTTTACAAGCGTCTATAAATAGACGCTTGGTTTGAGGTGTAAGATTAAATGTGTATAAAATTTCCATTTGTAAATTGTGCAAAAGTTTGTCTGAATGCAAATATTTCGCATATTTATATTATCCAATATGAGCGGGCGATCCCATGACAGCGGGCTAATTAATTTTGGCTAATTAATTGTTAATTACATTCCTTTAAATCTCATCTCTATAATGGGTAAATAAGGGTATTATCGGACTTTTGTATGGGGAAAATGAAGAGTTTTGCTTTTCATTAGCAGCTTTGATTTATGAATGCAAAAACCCTTCTTTGTATGAGATTGAAACTTTTTCAAAGCTATACGAGCATTTATTTTATTTAATACTAGCCGCTGCGCGGCCAGCCTTCGTCTGGCTTTTAAGTGTACCGGAAAAATGCCTAAAGAAAACACCAAACATTAAATTTGAAAACTGCACAGAATTTTACTCTGCAGAACAATTTTATCGAAAAAGAAACAAACAACAACGGAAAAAAAATTCAGTTAAAAATGCATTACCTATAAAAAGCATACAATGAAATAAGCAATATCCCTTAATACAAATATTAATTATCCTAATAAATAAATTAACCAACTTCTCGCTGCCTTCTCTAGACAAACGTCCAGTATCCA
>KK119097.1:444220-501941 GCA_000611955.2 Stegodyphus mimosarum
GTTCAAAGCATGTGCTTGGGGTCATTGTCCTGGTAGAATTTAAAATCTTTATGAAGGTTCAATTTTAGTGCTGAAGATTTCAAATTTTGATTTAATATGCCAATATACTTGTACTGATCCATTATACTGTCAATAAAAACAAGATTACCGACTCCAGCGGACGACATACACCCCCATACCATAGCTCCTCCTCCACCATGTTTTACTGCTGGCATCAAGTTCTGTTCGCGAAATTCTTCCCTGTGTTTTCTCCACACCAAGAATTTACCGTTAGAACCAAATATATTAAATTTACTCTCATCAACAAATATAACTTCATTCCAGTAATCAAAATTCTTATTTATGTTCGATTTTGCGAAAGCCAGTCTGAGTTTTCTATTCTTTTCACTTACGAAGAATTTTTTCCTGGCTGCTCTACCGTGATATCCAGTAGATCGAATTACTCTTCTAATAGTCTCAGGATTAACAATTACTCCATATAATGCTTGTAAATCAGCAGCAACTTTAGGAGCACTCATTCTTGGATTTTTTTTAATATTTCGAACGATAATTCGCTTTATTCCATTGGATAGCTTTGATGGTCGGCCAGGTCTTCTTTTATCCTGAATCATATGATTCTTTTTATATCGTTTAATGATATTGAAAACTGTTGAATGACTCAAGTTAACTGTTTCAGCAGTTTCTCTAATAGATTTTCCACGTTCAATATGCAAATTAATAACTAATTTTCGAATTTCAGGCAAAGTTTCTTTTCGTTTAGCATTCATGGCTGCACAGAGCTAAAAAACACAAAAATTCCAAAACAAACTGGAAAGAAATAATGCAGACGATTTTATAAATTATTGCCAATTGCTTTTGAGTAAAAATAAAAACCCCAAAAAATATTTTTAGACGATTTTTGTTGCATAGTCTAATGGTGTCCCATCACTTATGTGAGCCATTTTTTGCTCCGTTCTAAACAATTGTATTTTTATTAAATTAATATTTTAATATTTTGAGAAAATATATGTTATGTAATAATTGTTACTAAATTTAAGTATGAAACACACCCACAAAAAATGTTTACATGTTTTCTTAATTTATTTTATTACGGTTTCCTTTTGTAAAGCACAAGTGTCCCATCACTTTTGTGAGACACTGTACGTAATGTGATGACTTCGAATAAGCTGCAACGAATTAGCGATGGTTCTCTTGAGTTATGATCCTGGGGAGGGACTTAGTTAGAAAGATGAAATTCGAAGGAGGATTGTAGAAAGGCGTGGCGGAATTGAATATATTTTTATTGCTGAATACGAACTAATTATTGAAAACATATTCTTCACATTTTAGATAATGGCATACTTAGTAGCACGACAAAGCAAACGGAGCATTTTGACTGCAGGAGAGCCTGAAGCTAAAAGTGAGCAATTATCCAATATGGAGGCTCATCAAGAGAAGTTTTGGGTTTAGATTATAAAAGCTTCAGTTCTAAAAATTTTGAGTTCAGGTTCCGAGTTAGCTACGTCATCAGCGCTACGCAAGACCAGGCAAAAGGGATTGATCTAGAAATGGCGCAGTCCAGAAAAGCTATTATTACTATTTTTAGAATAGAGAAGAGTCATTAAGGGGTTACCGCTAGTTTAAATTATAATTTTGATTTACATTAATTTTTATCTTACATATATATGTAGTGATTTATCTGTAGATAATTTGATGTTAGAAAACAGCTTTAAACTATTGCGTAGATGGAATGATGGACTTGCAGATAAACGTGCCGAGTTCACCACATAATTTATTCCTGGACATTCTTAAAACATATCTTCAATCGCACATCATTAATTTCTTAAGGCATCTAATCTTGATTTTCACGACACCATTGTTGCTTTAAGCGCTGTACAATTTTATATAAAACATATCACATTTTTAAACAATAGATGAAAACTGTAGGACAGCGAATAGATACTAGTTAGACAAGAAAGGGAGAGAAAGTGACTGCGTATTAGTAGCTTGGTATTTATAAACTCGATTCCACTGTTTCAATTTTGAATAATGGTGATTGGGTAATAGCTGTACAGCATTGCGGATCATTACAGATGAAATAATGATGTAAGGGGCGCAGTACAGATTCTTTGAAGGGATTAAATTAAAGTTAGGAATAAAAATGACTATTAATAAATCCAGTTAGGAATTTTGCTTGCATATTTTATATCTTACATATGTAATATCTGCGCTCATGTAAGTGTGTGTTAAGTGTGCATTGTCTATTTATTGATGATTGTTCATTTTCACCGAATAATCTAATAGGTGCTGACGGAAAAAGAAGTCGTAGATATTGTGTACGAAATAATGCTAGAAGGAGATCCAGATAAGAAAAGGAAACTTGGACATTCTTCCAACATGATACAAAGCTGTATCTTTAATGGAAAACCGACAGTAAAAGAAAATGAATGCACTCAGTGAGTATAATTCCTTCGTATGCGCAGTTACTAAATATTTGTGTTTATGCGTACGTAATTGTGACCTAATGCTACATCACAGAAGATTTCATGGACATGGTAGTTTTTAGCACGAGTTAGCAGAAAGCAAATTTTATAATTTGGGACCAAAATTGGACGTTGATATTGAATGTTAGTATTCGAAAATTTCTAAACGTTTTCATTGTAACTGTAACCGTGAGAGCTTTTTTGTTTCAAATTAGATTCTTTTCCCTCTGATAGTAACAATTGTTCAGGAGTTTTCTTACTTTTGAAAAGTTACTTCGGTTTTACAAATTTAATCTTATTTACAATAGAAGAGAAACACGCCAATGTGACAATCAAATTCGCTGAAACAACCCTGTATTTAGCGTACATTTACTAAAAACACTCAATACATTTCGAGGGCAGCTACAGGTCCCTCCTCATCAGGAGAACAAAATATTTAGAAAGGGAAAGAAACCTCAGTAACGGCTTTTTATACCCTCGGGTAGAACCACGCGGAGGAGGCAACGCCATCTATCGGCAAAAATAATAATCAAGAATTATGTTAATAAAATTTTAAAAGAATTTTAAAATTTAAATCTTTGTGAATATATTCACAAAGATTTAGCATGTTTAGTGAACTATTTTAAGTCTAATCCAGTCCTTCCTAGCGCTTTTAAAAATATTCACAAAGATTTAGCATGTTTAGTGAACGATTTTAAGTCCAGTCCTTCTTAGCGCTTTTAAAATTCTATTAACATAACTCTTGATTATTATTTTTGCCGATAGATGGCGTTGCCCCATCGCGCGTGGTTCTACCCGACGGTATAAAAAGCCGTTACTGAGGTTTCTTTCCCTTTCTAGATATTTTGTTCTCCTGATGAGGAGGGACCTGTGGCTGTCCTCGAAATCGATTGAGTGTTTTTAGTAAATGTACGCCAAATACAGGGTTGTTTCAGCGAATCTGATTAATCTTATTTACCATCGGTATTAGTCAGCATTTTCAACACATTAATAAAATACAACGCATGCTTACTTACACACTCTTAGGAGACATTATACATTGTGAGGACACACAGAATTCGCTCGACTCATTACTTTGATTGGCATATGCGCTGATAGGCTATTTTCTACTTTTCTGTTTCTCTCTAAATTTAAAATGCACACTCAATTTTTTTTAATATTTGTTCTCTCTCTCTGTATAACGAATTACATATGGGCCCTTTCTTTTCTTTTTTTTTGTCCAATCTTTGTTATCCAGGCTTTCAAATTCGCTTAAAATATACGAAACGGAAATGCGAAATTACCCTTTGTCTGTGTACCTTTCCTTCGCACCTAAGCTTGATTTTTAGCGGGTGCAAAACAAGACATTTGTCTACTTTGTATGTCTGTCTGTTCGTCGGCTGCCATTATTACAGTTGGGAGACACTATTAATAGTAAATGAACACAGCTTTCTTCCCCTTTACTTATGGACGCAATCGTATTTTAGGATATTTTCCATGTACACTGCGCAGGAAAAAAAAAGGGGGGGGGACAGTTTTATATCTCTCGTCCTACTGGACCGAATGACGATTTTCAAATTACGTTTTTCATGTCTCGAAAGCGCGACTTAGGATATGCATTAGATTTATATATAGCACTGTTCAAATATAGGTATTTCGACACAAAATCGGACTTTTTCTGAAATGAGATGCCAATTTTTTTCATATTTCGATTCTACGACTCAAATACTCAAATTGTACCAAACTGTTAAGTTTCGTAAAACTCACATGAGTAGTTTTTCAAAAATTAACTCTCAAAATTTTAGCTCTTCAATGTTAATTGAATTTGATATATATTTATTAATATCTCTTTTTTTATGAAACTTATTGGATTCCTTCTTACACAGTTCGAAATTTAGGTTCATCTCAAACAAAATTCGCCCATTTCTTATGATTTATTTTTAGAATTTGTATTTTTAAACAATTTTTATAAATTTTTTGAAAAACATTTTGAATTATAACCTATAAAATTTTTACAATCATCTTAAAGTAGATTTATTTCTAAGCATACCTGCAAAATATTAGAGCTTTTTATTCAAAATTTCAGAAGATATACGTGAACTTATATATTGGCACATTTTGAAATTTGGCATATTTGTTGAAAGCGATAATAACGAAAATGTGGTTTACGCACTTTGTCAAAATTATCTGAAAGGAGAACGAAGTGACTTTTTCCCTCTTATCCACAATGTAAAAAGGCAGGAATGATGAGACTTTTTTCCCTCCGCTGCACACTGGAAAGGAAGGAAAATAGGTTGCCACATATTAAGAAGTTCGCCAAGTGACTTATGCTAGGCTCAAACTGAAAAAAAAAAAATTCGCCAAGTTAAATTTATGAATTTCTCTGTAAATTTCGTACCAAATGTTACAAAATTTAATATTTAGGCATAATTTGAGTCGTAGAATCGAAATATGGAAAAAAAATTGCTATGTTATTTCCGAAAAAGTCCGATTTCGTGTCAAAATACCTATGTTAGAATGATGCTATATATAAATCTAATATATATCCTAAGTCGTGCTTTCGAGACATGAAAAACGCCATTTGAATTTCGTCGATGGGCCCAGTAGAACGGGAAATATAGAACTGTTCCCCCCTTTTTTTTGCGCTGTGTACTTCTTTTCATTTCCTTCGATAGGCCTTTTTTCTCCCCCTTTCTCTATTAGTTTTGGGATATTTATTTAAATTTTATTTTGCCCCATCTTTCCCTCTAGACCTTTCGAACTGGTATAAAATGTACGAAGTTCCATTTTACTCTTCTCTGAAATACGAAATTGCCTCCTTTCTGTATACCTTTCCTTTGCACCTAAGCTTGATGCTTCTGTAATCGGAGCAGAAAGACTTAAGCAGGTGCAAAACAAGACATCTGTCTACTCTGTCTGTCTGTCACAGTCTTGAGCGCATACCTTCAAATAACAGTATCTGAAATTTCATTTCTATTGGTAGAGCGGATAAGCAGCTTAGGATATAAATCTAATATATATCCTAAGTCGAGCTTTCGAGACATGAAAAACGCCATTTGAGTTTCGTCAATCGGCCCAGTAGAACAGGAATATAGAACTGCCCCCCCCGTTTTTTTTTCGCTGTGTACTTCTTTTCATTTTCCTTCGATAGGCCTTTTTTCTCCCCCGTTTTTTCCCTTACCAATAGAGTTTTTTTTTCCTTACCAGTAGCAGATTAGAAGACTACTGAAGTCAGAAATGCAAACAGAAGGAACAGGTAGTAAAACTAAAACTACAGTAAGTAATCATTCAATTTTGTGCCGAGCTCTCCAGTACCTCACCCATAAGTGTCTCAAACCCAGTGACTCAAATGGTTCGCGTCCATTTCCTCACGAATGTTACGCAATTGGCAAAGAAGACTTGACAGTGTTTTTATACGATAAAGATGCTTTGAGAGGCAATCATGGCCAGTAGTTAGGTGAAAAGTGGTGACAGATCCATGCCATGGCCATAATGGAATATTTGTCATTTCATCAGTCTAGTTTTTGTCTTTGTTTGCCTCTTTGATGTTTTCCAATATTCCTCGCTAAAAGAGTTTTTTTATTAACCATTTGACGGTGTAGAAACGAATTGGTTTATCTGTAATTTGAGCAATTTTGGTTGCCAGTGAGTCAGCTATTTCATTAAACCTGGAGTCCACAGTGGGCTGGCACCCACTGCAAAACAATCTCTTCGTAGTTTTCAATTAAATCATTAAAAGTCGCTAGAGGTGTATATATCGAGGAATGTTTTATGAGCATCATGTAATGCATGCTTTGTTATTACAGTCAAATACCAAAATTCCGTCGACCTGAAATCCGCCAACTCCTGAAATCCGCACTGCCTCTCAAAATATAAACATTGAATTTATAGGTTCCAGAAACCGCAGAATGGAGAATGAAATACCGAAGAAAAAATATTTATCCAATAATGATGTCTAATTACAGAATAATAATGATTCTGTGTTAGTGGCAGAAAAAAGATCTTAGCCCAGAAGAGGTTTTCAGTGTGAATGATGTGTTCAGATGAGCCAACACCGGCATATCAGATAACCGATGATGAAATCATTGGCTCTGTTTTGAACTCACCACTGCAAGAAAACGATTCCGACACCGACAGAGATAATGAATTTGATAGGAGTGAGAAAATATCTTTTAATGAGGGTTTGGAACATGGTGGAACATACCTAAAACATACCTCTTGGAACATACCTAAAGTATTTAGAAAAACAGACCTGTGTCACAGAGCAAGAGATTATGACCCTGTAGAATTTACAAAAAAAAAAACTTACTCTGGAGCACCTTAAGTTTTAAAACAAACCTTTATCAGAAAAATGTTTGAATCAAGTAAAACAAAATGAAATATTTTATACTTTATTAGTATCTCTTATTTTTACGCGTCTCTATTGTATATGTTCTTAATGCTTTAAAATATTCTTGTAATCACTAATATAAATGAATATATATATATAATAATTTAATGCATGTAATAAAGTAATGTAATAATGTATGTTATTGTACATAATAATTTAAGTAAATGTATCTCATATGCCTTATTTATTTTGCACTTTTAGTCTGAATATTATGATTTGGCTTTTCTGTCCTGAAATCCGAAAAATCCTAAAATCCGCACAACCTCTGGTCCCAAGCGTTGCGGATTTCTGGACTTCTACTGTATTATCTTGTATATCGAATTATTCCATGGGCGTAGCATTTGAGGTGGAATTTTGCAATCTGAAATAATCAGGCTGAACTGTGTTGAACATGCTTGGCTTCCATACCTAAAATTTCCAAAAAATTTAAATCCACTACCTAGTAGTTAAAACAGATCACAAAAATTATTCACTTTAGAACTAAACATCGAGTTTAAAGAAATATAGTGAAAACAAGCGTTTATTTCGATGGAAACTATAATTAATGAATTCCGGGAAAAAAATAATTTCTCATTTTCAGAAAATATAAAGGATTCAGGAAAATGCAAATGCAAAAATCATAGCATAGCGTATAAAGTGCAATCCATAGAAGTAAAAAGGAAAAAAAAATATTTTCAAAACATAAATTTAGCTGAAGAAAAGTTGAAGTCATAGTCACAGCACTAGTAATGACTTAAAAATGCAAGATACAGGAATTGCTGTTTTTTAGAAGAAATATTTGAGGTCTTTAATGGAATACTGAAAGTTATTTTTAGTTCTACAAATAAAGTACACTGAAAGCTAGATAATAATCTTTGGTGTAATTAAATACATTTATTATTTCTGTTATCTTTGTTTTTAGTTATTGTTATTTATATTGCATATATTCGTTGTAATGTTTAATATTTTCATACATAGGAATTTAGAGTACTATTATGATCCCGATTTCGGTAACTGTTACACCATCCCAGCGAAGAACAAAGATGGAATATTGTTACAAGCAAGAGAAGCTGACTTTTGGCAAGAAGCTAATGGTAAGTATAGTACACTTACTTCCAAAAGTTAAGCACAAGGATGTAAAATGCAAAAAATCAACAAATACTGCTTTGATTGACACAAAATTCGGCAAGAAAGTAGCATATATATTTATGCATAAAACAAAATCGATAATTATATACAGAAATGAAAACAATATTAAATTTTTGTAAGTTATTAGATAATGACATACTGGAGACTTAAACAGAATTAAGCAAAAAGGGAAAATAAACAGCATAAAATGAAAAAAAGGACATTAATAGGGTATCGGATCCCCCTCATCTGTATACGAAGTTTACACCTTGTGACCATGCTTTCCATTAGGTGGTCAACCACCGCAGAATTAAGTAATCGCCATTCTTCTTGTAGAGCAGTTTCCAGTTCAATAAGAGTGACTGGAGGTGAGAAACGTGAAGATACAGCACGGCCGAGAGCATCCCAAAGATTTTCAATGGGATTAAGGTCGGGGGAATATACGATTGTCCGTATCTGCACTCTCCAGGTAGTCATCGACGATGTCAGCTCTATGGGGACGTGCGTTATCGTCCATTAAAACAAAAGTAGGGCAAACTACTGCAGCGTACAATCTCACAATGGGTTCTAGGACTTCATCTGGATACCGGACAGCCGTCAAAGAACCCTGTTTAAAGATGTGCAGGTCGATGCGGTATCCTAATGGAATCCCTGGCCACACCATAATGCTTCCGCCTCGGAATGCGTGATGTTCGGTGATGTTTTGGGACTGATTGCGTGTTCGTTGTTCACGCAATATCCTTATACGCTTGTCATCTGGCTCCAGTGCAAATCTTGACTCATCAGTAAACATGACATTGCCCCAGTCAGACACATTCCAATTGACATGTTCCTGGAACCACTGTCATCAAGCCTCTCTTGACTGGACGGATAGAGGAACACAAACTCGAGGTACCCGGGCGTACAGTCCACTCATATGTAATCTTCGGCGTACAGTAGCTGCAGGTATCGCCATACCAATGAACGCTGTAACCATAGATGTCACACGTGTGGAGGTCGCTCTGCGATTCCGCTTGGCTACAATAGCGATATATCGAGTTTCCGCGGGGGTTGTAACTCTGGGGCGACCGGCTACGGGCCATCGAACAACGATCGGTGTGGTTTGGAATTGTTTTTATAAACGTGAAATTACAGAATGATGAACGCCGAAGAAAAGAGCAACATCTGTGATCGACTGTCCTGCTTCAATGGCCCCACAGCACGCCAGCGCTCAGAATCTTCCATTCGTCTTCTGGAAGTTATAGAAACACGTATGTCTTGAAAACAAATTGTACGAAAGTTTTAAACACCTTCTATCGGCACTTATAATCAACTTCTGTAACCCTTCATAAAGCTGGCTTCTTATAAGACTGCCTTTTTTGCATATTTCTTGACATGAAAGCGCGATTGGCTGTTACCTAACATATTTGCATACTTCCATCTACCTCTGCAGCGAATTGCATCCTCTTCACTTCTGATTGGCTTCCGGAAATTAGCATTTTCCTCTCCGTGCTTAACTTTTGGAAGTGAGTGTATTTAAATCTTTGGTATCTAGTATTCTCGCACACAAGCACGCGCGACATTTAATGGCTTCAGCAACTGGTAGGCATTACTTTATAAGGTATATCTCCCACATTCTTAGCGTGCCTTCGTTGTGTAATGGTCAGCACAGTGAGCCGGTATTTCAGAGGTCCGTGGTTCGATTCCCGGCGAAGGAATTGCATATTTTTCATGTCTCCTGCTACGAAATAACCTAATCTCACAACAGTGGCGCCCGAACTAAAAGGGTTGTGGATGATGACTCTCCACACCCAGGATTTGGCGACTAGGTCCCCTAAAACCCTAGTCGCCCTTTAAAAAGGGGAGTATATAAGGTATATCTCCCACATTCTTAGCGTGCCTTCGTGGTGTAATGGTCAGCACACTGAGCCGGTATTTCGGAGGTCCGTGGTTCGATTCCCGGCGAAGGAATTGCATATTTTTCATGTCTCCTGCTACGAAATAACCTAATGTCTCTACAAATTTATTAAAAACAATGCGCATTTGGACATTAAATCCTTCTACACACAACGCTAAATCGTTCAAGTGATATTCCGATCATTAGAAGATAGGGCAGTAGATACAGTAGTTTCAATTCTTTTTTAAAAATGTTTATTCTGTTTTTATCCATATATGCACGAGAGAATATTTACTATTCTAAAACAAATGCCATTTTCGCTTTCTTGATCGAGTGCATTTCATCCTCAATAATACTCAGCATACAAATTTATCAGGCTTTAAGCCGCAGTTTTGAGGATTAGATTGCTAGATTTATGACCTTTTCATTAACGTTTTGCAGATCTTTCAGTGCTGATAGATATCGAATTGGAAGAGATGACTGAGAAAAGGAGACATCCCGGGGTTGTTGTGACTGTTCACGATGAGTTGACCTTACCCGATATCCATACAGAAGGTGTGTTACTATCAACTGGATTTTCTTACACTCTTGCTGTTCAAAAGGTATGTTTTACTTTACTTTCATCGCAAACGGTATTGAATATTATCGTAGTGAGTTTTAACATAAAAGAGATTTGATGTCTTTCAAGGGGGTATACTCCAACTGCGCGAATCAAAATTTCTCCCTCCCCCGGTCTGGATCATGGAGGTAAAAATGAAAGGAGGGGCGAACGCCGCACTACAAGTGAAGCGCTGCTTAAATTAGGCAGTATTAGGCACCCTATCTGGAGACCAAAGGTGGCTTTGGCAAAGAACGTCTATGTAAAGAAGGAAAGACTCCATAGACGTTATGTAAACCAGTTTGCTGTTATGCCGCTAGAAAGCAGCGGAAAAATTCGCCAAGGGATTTGGCGATGGAACTTGGCGGCGAGAATTTCCCTTTCCGCGGTGTTTACAGGAAATTTAAGAACACGTGGTAAGAAGAAACGTTTCTTCTTCTTTCCTTCTCCTTCCTTCTTCTTTGCCCCCCCCGGGGGTTGACTCAGGAGAATTCCTTGGAAGTACTGGCTAGGATCTGTACTTAGGCAGTCTCAACCACGGGGGTAAAATATCAGGTACTATTGTACCTTATTCTTCACAGGACTAGAACCCGGGTATTGTACCCAGGTTGGGATCAGGCTCGGCAGGGACCGTACTGGTACTGTCTTGTCCGCTCCCTCGGCTGGGGTGGAGCTGATAAAAACAGACAAACCGGAGGGCGTGGGACTATGCCTGTTAACCAAAAGGTAAAGATCGGGCGTCCCCGTCTTCCGTAAAAGCGTGTCCTTCTTCTTTGACTTTTCGAAATAATTTAAACTGGAATTTTTGTAATTTTTTTGGCTCCAAATAACTAATCCATTAATTAATTTACTTGCGCGACAAAATATTTTCTTTTCCTTTAAAGTTTAAAGAAATTTTAAACGATATTTATTTTATGAACTCTTGATAACGCGACCTTCGAACTGCGACACCGGCTTCGAGCTGTGCGACAGATATTTCGCGCATGCGCAGCTGTTTCCCTCTGCGTTGGAACGGAGAACTGCTGCGAAGAAGATTTACTTCTTAACAATACATATTCTTTGGCTTTGGTCTCCAGATAGGGTGTTTTTTTTTTCCGACCGCAATAAGCAAAAGATTTTCTCTTCCCTTAGAACACTACAGGGGGTCTTCACACTTTCCGAAGAAGACCTGCCCCTTTCAAAACATTAAAATACTGGGGGTTACAATTTTACTTTTTGAAGCCAATTGTAGCCAAGAGGAAAACAAAAATAAAGAAGTAGAAGTGCATATCACATAAACAAGTAAAGAACATCAAACAAGCCGGTTAATTACTTGAATAACAGTAATAAATGCGAGAGCCAGCAAAGAAAATAAAAGGCATTATTAAACACACGTATTAGCATTAGAACATCTTTCATTAATTACAATAATAGAGCAAAGAGTATTATAATAATATCATAAATTAAATAATTATAAAGCATACCAATTATATTTTTTACAAATTGCATCAATAATCGTGTCTGAACTAGACTGGAAAATTCAATATACACTCGTGAAATAAATTCAGAGAATTTCCATATTTGATCTATGATCTCCAGAACTACTGGACAGATTTTAATAAAATCTGGTGTGAACATAGGTTGATATAATACAAACAAAATAAACAGTGAACAGTTATAATAGACACAGATGTTCACGTGTAACACTCATGGGAGTCTGAAGGTCTGAAACAGCGGTTGCAGAAGACGCAAAAGAAAGGGATTAATAGGGGGTATAGCCCTTTGGTACAGCCATGCAGGCCTCGCAGCGTGATGTCATACTGGAAATAAGGCAGTTTATCAGTGCCTGTGGCAGTTAGTCCCACTCATTCACCAACGCTGTTTTCAGTTCCTGGATGGTACTCCGACGGAGGTTGCGAGTTGCAATTCCCTTCCCAGAGCGTCCTAGACATTCTTTATAGGGTTGAGGTCTGGAGACCTGGTTGGCCAGTCCATCCGGCGAATATCTTCACTCTCAAGAAATTCTTCGACCAGACGAGTTCTATGTGGCCTCGCGTTATGGTCCTGTAAGATGAACTCGGGGACCATTGCACCCCAGAAAAGGCGAACATAGGGCTCGAAGACCTCATCCCTATACCACACACCAGTCACAGAGCCTCTGTGAAAG
Organism: Stegodyphus mimosarum; assembly: GCA_000611955.2. NCBI lineage: Eukaryota > Metazoa > Arthropoda > Arachnida > Araneae > Eresidae > Stegodyphus > Stegodyphus mimosarum. The sequence continues at coordinate 456,779 of KK119097.1, forward strand.
ACGTGGAGAGGTTTGCGGCCATCCAACATGATGCCGGCCCATACCATTACAACGCCACCGCTATAATTGTTGATTTCTCTGACATTGGAGGGTAGGTAGTGGGTCCCTGGCTCTCTCCATATGAAAGTACGGCGAGAATCGGTGTTTAGGCTAAAACGGGGCTGAACAGAACGGTGGCCCATCGCTCCGTACTCCAATCACTATGCTGCCTGCATCATGCTAATCGGACTCCTGTCCGTAGACGTGAGCGGAACCCAAACATCCAGTCTTCTGGCAAACAACCCTCTCTTATTCAGTCTTTTGGAAATAGTCATCCTTGCTACACGGGTTCCTGTGGCTGCATACAGCTCCCGAGACAGCTGAGAAGCTGTAGCCCCTCTGTTATGCCTCGCTAAAATGGACAAATAGCGATCTTCTCTGGCCGTCGTGGCTCTTGGACGACCTTGCCCAAGCTTTCTCTCGATGGATCCAGTATCCTGGAACTGTTTCCATAGGTTACATACGACTCTAGGCGTTAAATTAAACTCTCTGCATATCTCCACTTGCGACTGCTCTGCCTCTAGCCTCCCCACAATTGGCCACCTTATTATTAAACGTTGGTGGTTAATCATTTTTACCGTTTCGATGTGAATTTAATTGATTGTTGCAAGATAACACCAAGAAATTCGCCGAGGTGTGCTAGCGAACTCAAATCGTCTTACGTTCCACGCGCTTATAAAGCCTGCTTTTCTACTAGCTTCGCCTACACACACGTGTACGCTTACGTATTTTGCGTACAAGATTTGCATTTTTATCTAGAAGCAGTGGTTTTTCCTTACGTTTAGTTCTTTTCATGCAATTCGATAAAATATGCAAATTCTCTTAATTTATTTCAACAGGGTAGTTGACTGACGTGTAAAAGATTATTCCTTGCCAAAGTGTGTTAAAGTATGCTAGAAATAGTTTTTGTTAGTTAAAGTAATCATGTAAATTTTTGCAGAAAATTTATAGTTAGATTAAAAACCCTTAGCATGAAATCTATTATAACAACATTACCATGCGTTTGGAACGGGTCCGTGACACTTAGCCGACAACCACTTAGCCGACGGGACACTTAACCGACACCAGTTAGCCGACAAGACATTTAGCCGACACGGACACTTAGCCGACACGGACACTTACCCGACAGGACATTTAGCCGACACGGACAGAGCCGACAGGACATTTAGCCGACAGGACATTAGTTGACACGGAAAGTTAGCCGACAGGACATTAGTCGACACGGAAGTTAGCCGACAGGACATTTAGGTACGAGAACTGTATTCAGTTCTGAATAAAAAAAATGAGAAAATGAGAAATGTATTCAGTTCTGAATAAAACAAAACCTTAAAGAATATTTGAATTCTAAATTAAACATTATGCAACAGTTTAGTGTTATAAACATTAACGTAAGTAAGTATTTTAAGCGAGAGGCGTGATCAATAAAATGTTACAGAATCGCGCTTTTAATTTCATACAAATTTGAAAGCATTAAGAACAGCCAGATTGGAAAATTAATATCATTAAGTAAACAAGAATAATTACTAATGATGTGAAAGTGCTCAAAAGGACCCCGTTGATTAAATGAAGAAGCTTTACGGATAATTTTTGAAGATTCCATATTAAAATGTAATTAAGCGACCGCCGTATTTAGGTAAAAAAAATTCTTTTTTCCTTTCGAAATTTAATTCATATTCCTTGACGAAAAATTTCAGCGCTTTTTTAATTTGGCCAATATACACCAAACAACACGATAAATATCACACGATGCTAAATTAACACAATAATTATAACCACATATGAGATCTTTAAGAATCGAAAAATGAATTTTACTGATAGTGAAAATATTACTTAAATAATGAATTTACGGATAAGTCGAGAAATTTCGTAATTCATAGTAAGATTAAATAATTAGTTCGTACGTGTGAGCTAAAACGTCGCTGTCGGCTTAGTGTCCTGTTCACTAAATGTCTTAACAGTTAAATGTTCCGTAGCTAAATGTTCTGACGGGTAACTCTCTGTCTTGGACAAATGTCCTATCGGCTAAATGTCCGTGTCGGCTAAATGTCCTGTCGGCTAAGTGTCCGTGTCGACTAAATGTCCTGTCGGCTAACTGTCCGTGTCGGCTAAATGACCTGTCGGCTAAGTGTCCATGTCGGCTAAATGTCCTGTCGGCTAAATGTCCATGTCGGCTAAGTGTCCCTGTCGGCTAAATGTCTTGTCGGCTAACTGGTGTCGGTTAAGTGTCCCCTCGGCTAAGTGTCCGCGACCGGTTTGGAACACTGACGTATAAATTTAAATTATTATGCTAAAAAGATTTTTCTAAAATTTATCTAGAAGAAAAGAATTATATAAAGAATACCACAAATTAATGCAATCAATCAGTCCTCTCAATAAATAAAAGCTTATAACCAAAAGTTAAAAACTGGGATGCAAAAATTTGTGTAATATACTCGGAAATATCTGAATAACATTAGCAGGTCGTCTTAATTTATAATTTTTACTCCCTTGTACGAAGTAAAGGAAGTATTGTAATCACGAAAAATGTTGGGTACAATATTTCATCGAAAATATCCATTTTGACCACTATCGACTGCAAGTTAACCACGTTTTTTTTGTTACATCCCTACGTAAGGACAGAATAAAGGACTAACGCATATATTACGATGATATAAGGAACAAGGCATATATTACAATAATATTAGTGTGCACTTGAGAACCATTTAGAAATCCAACTTTTAAATTTGATAAAGAGAATTTTTTGAGTCAAATTTGAAGTGTTTACCTAAAATGGTAAATTTGAAATTTAAAACGATTCTACTATCTAAGAAAATTTGTTGATATTTATCTAGACAAGAAAACGTATTTAAGGTGCGCTACAAGACAGGACATGACTTACCTCGGACATGTCATCTGTGCCGAACACATCCAGAAAAAGTGTCAGCAGTTAAAAACTGGAGACGCCCCGAAAATTTTCATCAGCTAAGAAGTTTCCTGGGGCTTTGCACCTACTATAGAAGATTTGTAAAGGACTTTTTTTCCGTCGCAACACCCCCTTCACAAACTGACGGAAAGCGAACAAACGTTCTTGTGGACAAGCGATTGCGAGGATGCATTGAGCAACTTGAAGGAAGCTTTAATATCGGCTCCAATCCTGACGTATCCTCAGCTCGACAAATCATTTATTCTCGACACGGATGCAAGCAATAAGAGTGTCGGTGCTGTTTTGTCCCAAGAAATTAACGTCCAAGAAAGTACCATAATCTATCAGGACTGAGTGTTCTGTGGATACTTTTGGCGAACATATTCGTGAAGTAGTTAAAGTCCTGATCTCGAACAGGGAGCTGAATGCAGCTATGTTCTGTGGTAGAATACTGTGGTTAAGTGGGAGAATAACTGCAACTAAGAAGGATTTAAAATCCTCTTTTATTAAACCACTAATATTTACAGCCACTTCCCAACTCGGGAGGGATAACAGAAAATAATGACCGCACTTGGGTCTAACTTGAACAATCAAATAATTTAAAATAAAGTTAAATAGAAATTAAGTAGTCGTTGCTCACAGAGCTATGAACGCGAGGTCGGCCCCTGTGCTAAACGATCAATGGTGCGTAGCAAGATTTCGTTAATACTAACGCACTTAGATTATTTCAATAAGTAATAGCGTAACAGCGCTAAGGCTTAGAATTTAAATACTAGCTAGTCAGGTGGACGTCGAACAGAGCCGCAGTGATCTGAGACTAAAAGCTCTCTCACACCGAGAAGTTCCTTGCCAACCCTTAAATACAACATTTGGCTTCAAATTAGCATAAAGCTGAAACGCGCGCTCATTCTAACGGGAAGTTGAAATAAGAACTTACAGGAAAGAGAAAATTAACATAAAACTTTGTTAGTTTAAACTAAAACCTTACAAGTCTACTGGACTAAACTAAACATAGTCTACTGTCTATCAAAACCGGAGAAGAATTACTCTGACACCAGGAAAGAGTTTCTCGGCATAGTTAAAGCCGTAGAACATTTCCAGCGTTAGAAAATTCCATCATCAGAAAATTCCTACTCCACACGAATCATTGTTCCTTGACCTGGCTTTTAAATTTCAAGAAAAAATTTAAAAGCCAGGTCAAGGAAGGTAAAATGAAGGTAAAATTGCCAGGTGGATACAGAGACTCCAGGAATGTGACATCGCTATCCGTCATTGGAAGGGATCATCACATGGAAACGCAGAAGACCTTGTCCAGAAAACTGCCGATATTGTTCCAGGGTCGAAACTAAATACCAGCTGCTTAATCTGGTCGCACGACAAATCACAACATCAACATCGGCTGATCCAGACCCATGGAGTGACATAACGCAAGAGTTGGACCCCCGTCCTCGGTCTGCCTTTCGGGGTGAGCTTGTCCAAGCTCCTGAGACCCCCTCATCGGCGACGCAGATCCCACAGTCCCGGGCCGGCCCTATGAAAGGCAATGGAACAAGCAGTCCCCGTATCGAAACTGTGAGGGCCAAATCCCCGACGACAAGGTCGGTGATCTCCGATCTAGCTCCACCACAGCCAGAGGAACGGACACGACAGTACCAGTACGGTCCCTGCCAAGCCTGAACCAACTTGAGAATAAACTCGGGCTCTAGTCCTGTGAAGACATATGCCCCCGTGGTTGAGACTGCCTAAGTACAGATCCTAGCCAGTACTTCCCAGGAATTCTCCTGAGTTAACCCCTGGGGGAACCCATGGAGTGACAAAGAAGTCAGGAAAGACCAGCTGGAAGACCGTGCCATTGAAGCCATAACTGATTTAATGGAGTCTTCAAACAGAAAACCTAACTCGCAGAACATTTCGATCTATAGTCCCACGGCAAAACAATATTGGGCGCTCTGGGAGTCACTGCATTATTCGAAACGTCTTCAACACACTCAAGATAAAACTTGACGATACACTGCACTTCGCATACAGGCAGAGTTTATATAGTTTTGGCCTGACTTTGAGAACATTCTGGAGTAAACCGGTAAGAATTCGTTCTAGAATGTTCTCGCATAGTGTATAGCATATCGACAATTGGGCGATTTCGCGCCAAATTTGGCAACCCTGCCTTTCTTTACCCTTTTCTGGCAACCCTTAACCTGCTTTGTGGGGAAGCTGTCTTACCGCAGCTGGGCATTTAGTAACAATATGTTTCTATTAAGAAATATCGCAAAATTCACAGTTTTTGTTACATGAAAGTTAAGTAGATAATAAACAAGCATTATTTAAATGAGATCATGTCTGTCCTTTTTATTATTTAATTCATTGTACTTTACTTTTTTTTTCAGTCTTCAGTCATACTCCTTCCTTTACCATATAAAACGAACTGCACAGATTACTTCAAGTTACCTTGGCAAAAGGAAGAGAAAAGAAGGTATACTTCACGTGTAAGTAACTTCATTTGCATTGAATTCCTAAAGTAATTGAAATGGAGCCGTCACGAATAATATTTACTCGTAAATAATTCGTGATTTTATAAAACAATGGAAATGACTCATTTGTATTGCATCACTTTCGAAAATAATGTTACTTTTGGTTTATTAAATAAATTTTGCATGGAATAATCGTAACAGCTTTCTATTTAAATTATTTACTTTTATTAAATCAAATAAAGGGAAAATTTCAAGTTCTTTAAGCACATAAGGGAATTTTCAAATAAATGAATGAATGCATAAGAGTAACTAAAACAATTTAATCGCCGGAATATTGTAAATTATTATTATTTGCCTTATAGTTTTGAAATGGGATTTTGCGTTGATTCTCTATAAGCGGCGCATCACTATTCAAATTGTTGCCACCTGAAATCTTTTGATGTCATTTTCAACTTTCCTTGAGGAACTGGTTCATTAAGTGAGAAGAACTCGAGTATGTTTAATAAATTTAAATGAAGTGTAGCAAAAATTGTGTATCTGCAAGTCAGATTTTTAATCTGTATCCCACAGGTGAAGCTGCAAAATACATAAATAATAAAAACGAAGAGCTCTGTAATTTAAATAATTGTTTAAAAAAATTTTCTAACATCCGAAATGAAACACGTAATCTCTAAACATAAGCCAGTTTCCAGTTTCAAAAATTATTTTTCTGTATTCTCAGATTCAATGCGCATCCACTTGTGACACGCATGTGTCACAAAAATTGCAAAATATGTTTTGTATTTCACTTGTTACAAAGCAAACTGCAGTTTAAATAATCTGGTAATAAATGTGGATACTTGAGTCATCCTTGGACTGAGGTTTCACAATCCGATAATTTTACATATAATGGTATGAGAACACTTTTTACATTATGAAATATTTATTTATTTGAAAATAATAAAAGAAAAAATAGTAAAAAATCTGAAAGGTTTCGGATTTTAAATTACGCCTAAAGGGGCGTTTTTTAAACATTTTGTATGTTACTTTTATTTATTGAATATCATGTTCTTCGCATTTAAAACATAAAATTCAGTTAAAGAACAATATCGCAAAATAATTTTAAACTGAGCCTATCTTTAGAATTTCCTACACACGGTCTCACGCGCTGCAGATAAAAATGTTTTTTCTGTACAACGTTGCCATTGCCCGCTTCGAAATCCTCGAGTTTGTTCATCAAAAATTCGTTAAAGTTTTACAAAATATAAAATCGATAATAAAACAAATTCCAAATTTCGGTTTCCAGATGCCTATATTCGCAGGAGGATTACGGCATTCCAAAATTCGATGGCTTTAGGTACCGTCGTTTTATCCCAATGCGAGAAACATACATACATTTATGCACATTCTTCATTATTTAATTTCTTTAAATATAATACAGGGCTGCAATATTTTGTGGCAACAGTTTGAAAAGTGATACAGACTTTTAATGTTTCCGACGCAAAATCGCAAAACGAAAACAATAGTCCTTCAGAGACAAAGCCCCTTTTGACTAAAAAAAGGATTAAAAGAATTGGCGATTACGAAATTAAAATTTTCCGATTTAATGCAATGTTTCTTCGCTGTTTTATTTGAGCAACCGTGTTCTTGATTAAGTTAATCTGTAATATTTTCACATGTGTATAAACTGTTTTCCCTCCTGTTATCGTGGTGGTGGGGGAGTGGGGATGCAATAGCCTGATAGGACCTGAGTTTGATTTTTCGAGAAGGCGTGGATGTTTGTAAGCGCATAATGTGTTTGCAACACTGGGGCAGTTATACTGTTGACTGGAAAGTCCGTAGAAAGATTAATTACAGAAGACTCTCAGATCTGTCCCCAAGGATCTTTCTCATCAAAACTAGAACGGAGATTTCTGTTCGGGATGTCAATCTGTTCCCCCCTGTGATGCACGCTGGGCAACATTTTCTGTGATGAGAAGGCTAAATGACCGATGGGGCAGCTATTTCCAACGAATGTAGGAAATCTTATAAGGTATTTCTCCCGCCCTCTTCGCATGCCTTCTTGGTGTAGTGGTCTGCATGCTCGACGCGTAACCGAGAGGTCCGTGGTTCGATTCCCGGCGAAGGCGTTGCTCATTTTTCATGTCTCCTGCTCCGAAATAACCTAATGTCTCTACACTGGCTCCCGAACTAAAAATGTGGTGGATGATGATTCTCCACCACCGAAATTTGGCGATTGGGTTCCCCAAACCCCAGTCACTCTTTAAAAAGGGGGAGTATGTAAGGTATTTCTCCCGCCTTCTTCGCATGCCTTCGTGGTGTAGTGGTCTGCATGCTCGACGCGTAACCGAGAGGTCCGTGGTTCGATTCCCAGCGAAGGCGTTGCTAATTTTTCACATCTTCTGCTTTAAAATACCTAATGTCTCTACAGTCTGAAGCGTCCAGTTATTTGGAAAAACAAAAACTTAAATTGTTCGAAAAGGGGGGTGGGGGTTATAAACTTTAATTCTTTAAATGTGATCCTGAACATTTACTTCCAGTTTCAGATTTTGTGAAAATAAGGTATGCATCCTTTTATATTCCATTTTTAATTCCTTGTACGAAGTTTCGGATATCATATTTCAACGAAAATGTCCATCTTCACCGCTGTAAAATCCATTTGAATGTTTTTTTTTCTCGTGGTATTATCTATCTGTGCGTGCGGACAGAATAAAGAACGCTTTTCCAAAACGGATTGTAAAGCGGATTTAAAATTAATTCAGAAGTGATCTTTTAATGATGTTTGTGCGCACGTACGTATGCATGTATCCCGTAATTCAAAAGCGAATAAGCGTAGTTCGTTGAAATTTGTATATGGAAGAGCTATAACACGTAGTTGTGCATCTCCCTTTTTTGTTTCCAATCGGCTGCAAAAATACATGTAAGATAAAAAATATGTAAATCAAATTTATAATTTAGATTAACCGAAACTCCTGAATTCTCCCCCTCTAATCTAAAAATTAAAACTTCTCTGGATTGTGTCATTGATAGATTGATCTACGCGTATGTCACAAAGCTTGCCTAACGCTGATGACGTAGTTTTCTCGGAACCTAAATTCTAAGAACTGAAACCTTAAACCAAAACCTTTCTTTTAACAGACTGCCATATTGGATAAATGTGTAAAGTTTTAGTTTAAACTAACAAAGTTTTATTTTAATTTACCTTTCCTATGTGTTCTTATTTCAACTTCCCGTTAGAATGAGCGCGTGTTTCAGCTTTATGCTAATTTGAAGTGGAGCCAAGTTTCTATTTAAGCGATAGGTAGGAACTATTCAGCGTGAGAGAGCTTTTAGTCTCAGATCACTGCTGCTCTGTTCGACGTTCGTCTGACTAGTTAGCATTTAAATTCTAAGCCTTAGCGCTGTTACTCTATTACTTATTGAAGTAAATCTAAGTGCGTTAGTATTACTTAAATCTTACTACGCAACATTTAGCATAGAGGCCAACCTCGCGTTCATAGCTCTGTGAGCAACGATTACTTAATTTCTATTTAAATTATTTGGTTGTTCAGTTTAGACCCAAGTAGCGGTCATTATTTTCTGTATCCCTCCCGAGTTGGGAAGTGGCTGTATATAATTGTGGTTTAATAAAAGGGGATTTTAAATCCTTCTTACGTGCAGTTCTTCTACCACTTAACCACAGTTTTCTACCACAGAACATAGCTGCAGTCAGCTCCCTGTTCAAGATCAGGACTTCGATTATTTCACGAATAGGTTCGGGAAGAGTATGCACCGAATACTCAGTCCTGACAAATGCGCAGTTAGCTTGCAGCTCTGTTGCCGCTTGGACACTGCTTCATTTTGCAGCGCTTTGTCATGCTGCTAACTACGCTGCTATTTAAAATGTAATACTGTATATAAAACTGTGGTGTGCTTATTGCGCCCATGATCATATGTGATGAAAGATATGCTTTTGATAATTAGTTCCTATTCACCAAATAAATGCTATATTCAGTTCGGCTAGGTCTGTTTACAAGTCTCTAAATCGAGTGTCATCTTTCTAATTATGCAGCAATCTCGCCAGGTTTTTAATTCAAAATAAAAGTAATTAAAAATAAATTAAAAAGGCCAAGACTTGCTCTAAAGCTGCAAAGCAATAAACCAATAATTCACAATAAATTATAATAAGAAAACTTTCCGTGTACCATCTCCAAGGAACAGAAATTCAATTTAAAATCATCATCGAAAAGGAATTCAGAATTTAAAAAAGAATTCAAAAATAGAATTTTTGAGTCCTCCTTTGCTTCAAAAACAGTAAAAAAAAAACTTAAATCGCAAAAATGCCAAAATCAAAAGTAAAACTTATTTAAGTGTTGAAAAACCAGTTATTGTCATTGATAGCAGATTAATCGACTTATCAAGGGGATAAACCAATCTACTATCAATTAACAACTAAAATAAGAGAAAAGATTATTTGCTTTTTAACAGGATTCTTTTGGTTTAGGTGGACTAATATATTTATTTTGATTGAATGCCAATTGTGAATTATGATTTGAATCTAGCAAATAATTTCATGCTTGCTTGGAGGTAAGATGAAACACTCTCTCTTTTGCCGAAGAATATTGTTGCGAAAAATTCGGCGGTTGCGCCTTAAGTAAGCTTATGTAAGCTTTCCGGCATAGCACTAGGTTTGCCATAAAATAGTGTATGGGAGGGTTGCCAGATTGGCGACTTTATCGCCCATTTGGCGACCAAATCGGCGATATCCCATGGTCCAATCGGGAAGCTTCTAGAATAACTTCCTGTCGAGATATTTCTCGAAACGTGTGGAACCTAAAGAAAAGCTATATAAACCCCTTCGTTTCTGAGAGCGAGTAGTGTGATTAAGTGTGTGATTAATCGTGAGAATTGTGAGAATAGCTGCATAGTGTGAGTGCTAAGCTACGCGAGAGTTTTGTGAACGGAAAGCGATCGAGATAGTGCTTTGCCGTGAAGCTACCTTTACAGTATAGCTTGACAGTGTATTGGTGATTGTTCCACGGTGTTTATTATAAGTTTAGTGTTGTCGTGAAGCTACCTTTACAGTTACAGCCTGAAGCTGTGTTGCTGATTGTTTCAGCGTATTTATTGTAGATTTTCGACGCTTTTAAAGGTAATTTTGGAACTGTGCTGTAAATAGTGATTCTTGTAAATAAATTGTGCTTTTTATTGTTCTGCATCGTGTTTTCATCGAATACTCTCAAATCCACGAACCCGTATAACGCAACAATATAAATCCCTCAAAGAAGGTAATTCGGTTGAAAAAAAATTCTCCTTTCTACAATTTTCTTCCTTATATTGATGAGAAGGAAATCATGAGGTTGAGGGGAAGATTGGAATTTTCTGACTTCTCTCTAGATAACAAGCATCCAATAATCCTACCTAAAAATTCCCGACTGACGATTCTAATTGTACGCAAAGAACATGAGAAGATAATGCATCTAGGAATTGCTGCAACTTTAGCCAAGGTCAGATCATGTTTCTGGATTCCTAAAGGACGCCAGTTAGTCAAAAAAGCATTCAAGAGTTGCATAATTTGCCAAAAATATTTAGCTAAACGAGCAGACCAGATGATAGCAACCTTACCAAAGGATAGAATCCAAGAATCACCTCAATTTGCAGCCTGTGGAATTGATTTCGCAGGACCAGTTTACGTAAAGAATTCTAAAGACACTCAAAAATCCTATATTGTTTTGTTTGTTTGTGCAGTAACCCGAGCTGTACACTTAGAACTTGTATCAGATATGTCAACAAAATCCTTTTTACTTGCATTTTGTAGATTTTTGAACAGAAGAGGGAACTGCTTAATCATCTACTCTGACAACGCCAAGACCTTTAAGAGGACAAAGAAAGAACTTGAGAATTTTTCAAAAGTTTTAATAAATGACAAATTCAAGAATTTCATTGCCAAAGAAAGAATCCATTGGAAATTTATAATCGAGCGAGCCCCATGGTGGGGAGGGTTTTATGAAAGACTTGTGAGATCTGTTAAAGAATGTTTAAGGAAAATCACAGGGAAAGCATTGTTGACCTTCCATGAAATGTCTACATTACTTGTCGAAGTAGAGTCAGTTCTTAATTCACGACCTATAAGTTACGTTTACAATGACAATGACGAGCCACAATCCTTGACTCCAGTGCACTTCTTAAACATTGGTCAAACTGATTTCAAGTATCCTTTGGCGTTTGCTAGAATCATCAGTAGCGAAACGTAGCGAAAAGAAAGCGTTATGAAGAATTGCTGTTAGAATTGCAGTTTTGGTGCAAATGGAAGCAACAATGTTTATTAGATCTTAGAACTGCCCATTTCTTGAAGAATCCGAAACATCAACCAGAACTAAAAGTAGGAGATGTTGTTTTGGTTGAAGGACGCAATAAAATCAAACTGTTATGGAAACTTGCCAGAATCATAAAAACTATCCCTGGACGTGATGGTAAAGTCCGATCATTCGAATTAAAAACTGGTAATGGGACTTTAAAACGTACTGTCCAACATCTATATCCTCTTGAATGTTTTGAACTTTAACGATTTCAACATTTCTCTTTCTATTTTTTTTCTGCTAATGATTAAATTGAATATCGTTAGTTAAGTTTGTTTAGTTAAGTTGAAAATAATTTTAACAAATTTAGTTATTAGTCACTACGCTTATTAATTGATACACGTTGTGTATAACCTGTTTTGTGATTGAAGTTTTTGACTAATTAGAATTATTTGCATTTTTTAGAATAATGATTTATGTACATGATTGTATGTATAACTCAATTAGATGAACTCTTGTCAGAGCTCAGGTGGGGAGTGTGTTGAGGAATATTCCTTGATATCGCCAAGAGATGGCGATATTCGAACTGTTAAAGAGTATAATTCGATCATTAGATTCTTTCGATGAAACTATTCAATGCTTCCCTAAGCGTTGACATTCGATTTAGGCATTTTAGCCTACATTATGTATATACACTGGTGTGCAAAAATTAAGGACGAGACGGTTTTTTCAATATAACTTTGTACAAAAGCTTTCCAAATCAACACATTTAATACCGTAAGATCCCCAATACGTAAGGACATGAGTAATGTAAGCAACACTTACTATAAGAGAAATCAGAGGGATAAAAAGAAGCTTTATTGAAAAAGTAGCATGGAGCGCAATGCAACTGAAGGCCGAAACATCCCCGTGATGGGTGTCCAGCAAGAAATATCCGGTCTTTAATAGGGGATATGATCTCCCCTGACTGCTAGGCAGGTTTCACATCATTTGTGCATGCTGGATATGTGGTTGTTAATGAGCTGTTGAGACACTGCTGCTCGTTCCTCTTGTAGCACCAATCGCAGTTTCGGAATCGTTACTGGCGATAAGTTTACGTGCTGCCACGGGTCTCCCTAGTAAGTTCCGTACATGCTTGACGGGATTTAGATCCAGAGACCTTGCCGACCAATCCATGTGTTCATATCTTCATTCTCCAACAGCTCTTCGACAGTAACTGTGCGATGAGGTGGAGCGTTGTCGTCCATGAAGAGGAACTGAGGACCCATAGCTCTTGTGAAAAGAAGGAAGGAACCTCGTTACAACAGCAGTCCCAGGTGACGAACCTCCTTGGGAGATATGAAGGTCGGTCCGGCTACCAAGCATTATGTCTGCTCGAACGAGAACTCCGCGACCTCCAAAACAGTCCCTTTTGATGATGTTGAATGGGTTATTGCGTGTTCCCCGCTCTGTCCAGATGTGTATGTGTCTAGAATCGCAACTCAGACTAAATCTGCTCTCATCTGTAAAGAGTACTCGTCCCCATTCATTGTCTCTCCAATTCCGGTGTTCCCGGCACCACAGAGAACGCCTTCTCCGATGGGCAGGCGTTAGAGGTACACACCGTACAGGGCGTCGTGCAAACAGACCACCACCGTGCTGTCTTCTGGCCACGGTAAAACGCGATATCGGTCGTCCAGTCGCCTGTGTCGTGTGTCTAGCGATTTCTCCCGCTGTCTGCCGCCTGTTTCTTCTGGCCTGTAAGGCAATATACCGGTCATCTGCGGGTGTGGTTCCTCGTGGACGACCACTACTAAACCCCCGGATAGCTGTTCCTGTAGTTTGAAATTGTCTCCAAAGTCGTGAAACGATGCTGTGAGCAATTCCGAACTCTGCAGCCACACTTGTCACACTGCGGCCTTCCTCCAACTTCCCAATGATTCGACCTCGGGTAAAAGCATCCAGATGTCGTCTAACAGATTGATTATTCGCCATTTCTCGCTGAGGCAGCAACTCGGTGTGATTTTAACTGCTATACGGCGTGCAATCTCTTTGCCAGAAATACTGATCTTACACCGACAACATGCTTTATACTACTCAGACACTCCCCCATTACGTCTACCTGCATATCTGCGCATGTGCTACCGTACATCAACTTACTTAATCTCCTGATTGGTCTTTCTGTCCGCTCTGCCTCTTCGTTCAGCTGATATGCTAATTTTTCGACTTCGCCCTTAATTTTGGCACACCAGTGTATGTATAATTAAGTTTTAATTAAAGTTATATAAAACCCTCCAGGCCATGCATCTCATTCTTTGATTTCGAACTTGATCTAGAATTTCGTTTCAAGTATTCTGTAATAGTCGTTTTTTAGCACTTCGAACTTTTCATGAATATTTACCACCGTATCCAAATGAGCTTGTAGTTGCGCAATATCTAATTCATTTTGCTTTTCTCTCGCTGTTACAGCATTTGAAATCTTTGTTAATTGGCCTTTGAGGTTTCCGCGTTTGCGATTTAAAGCTGCGACATCCATGGTCATTGTTTACTTTTGGTTTCAAACCGACGGACCAAAATGTGCGTAGATAACGTGCGTAGTTTACCGTAGCAAGAAATAAGATGCGTTATTAACGATATCGTTTGTTTATTTATTCTTAGCGAGAATAGAAACAGTTGCTATAGCGAGTACATTTTGCGTGTGAACGTTGTTCTGCGCAGTGGAATATGCCAGTTGCCAGTTAGCAGAAACTAAACATTACATTATTTTTCAGTTTCCAGGTTTAACAGATTAACATAATAAATGCACAATAACAAAAGTGCGACAGGAAAGTGCTCCGTCAGCCAAACGACAAAGTTACAAGTACGGAAGAGATATCTCTTGCCCGATCAAATAATTGTAAACCAAAATTTGGAACTGAAACTTTTAGACTCCCTCCCTTCTTCCTCTGAAGTACTGCGACACTCTACCCTTTTTCACTTACTGTTTCATCCTGCTAAGACGCTGCTGCAATCATCTATGTGCTGCTATGATAGCTTCTATCGCCATAATATCAAAATTGTAAATGTTTTGGAAATAGACACGATTGGAGTGCCAAGTGTATTCTGGCCACAACTGTGAATTTAAATAAATATGGAATTTAATCCTGATCGACTGCCTCTTCTTCAAAATGAATGGACGCTCTAAGCGTCAAGTATCTACGCTTAACAACACTGCTATGCTTCTGCATCTCGGTGGTTATACATCAGTACTTTCAAAATTGTGCTTTCATATCAGGATATCTATGATAAAAATAGAAAAAGACGTAGTACGTAGAATTCATAGAATGTGTTAGATCCATACGAAAGTATTCTGATTGCTTACAATGATAAAATGTTGAATTCTTAATAACTAAGAAACTTGGCAGTCGAGACGAATTAACTTCCATTTTTATTTAAATTGACATTGGTGGTACCAGTTCACTTGGCAGTATTAAATTAAATTATAACGCTGATTTACATATTTTTTATCTATATATATATGTATGTCTTATATGTTGGTAAACTGTGCATTTTTTGCTTTAAAGGGGATTAAATTATGTTGCTCTGATGTTCCAGTTAAGGTTTTATGCCTTTAGTTAATCTGCATGCAATAGTTGTAGAATTATCAACAAATTATGGTTTAAGTGTCGCTAAGCCTAATGAGGCTGTCATTTGTTTACATTTGAAACTGTTCAGTGAAACTGGGGTTAGTTCACTTGGTGCACTAACTCCAGTGTCTTTTTGCATAGTGGGACATAAATCTAACTTTCAGTTTTGTATACCGAAAAATTTGTCTTCTTGCCCACTGGCCGAATGGCTTTTTTTTTGGCTTAGAAACTCCAATTTTAATTAAAAAATTGTTTTTTGAACTGTTTTTAACTGTATTTGGTGTTTGATTTTTCTATGATATGATTTTTTTAATGAAGATGTTTTTAGTTTTTATGTATTTTGCCTTTCCTCGAACTGAGAACTGAATTGCTTGAATGCGAAATAAATCTCTAATGAAGTTTGAGTTTAAATCAAGCGCTGGAAAATGTGTATATAATTTAATAGGCCGTAGAAGGAAGTTATGTACTGTCCACATCAAATATTTCTATTTATTTTATCGTCCGAAAATCTAAAGGAGGAAACTTTAAGTTCACAGCCTTTTTGAGAACGCATTTTTTTAAACTCAATAAATAAATTTACAGTTAGCAGCTATTTTTTTGTACAAGAAAATATATATCGCAGTACTAGTGAATTCTTAAAATTTAATTTTGAAATATTTGCTGAGCTATTTTGTTTCTTTCAGTCGTTTATATGTTCGTCCATCTTTGTAGATGTGTACAGTTGGTTGTTCTCAATACTACCAGAATCTGGAATGTAACTTTGTGACAAAAAATTTGAGTGTATTCTATAAGAAACTACCTTTTGACGGAAAGACGGTTAGTCAAGGTCAGTATTCTTCCGTTATTTCTTTTGCTTTCCTTTGAATGTACCGAAAAAGGTAACTAAGCACGATACTGGCTTTGTGTTTCTTTTTCCCCCGTAGAACAAAAGGATTGCTCAAAAGCAGAAGAACTGAGGACGAAGAATTATTGCAGAACTATCTGCGGCCTTCCTTGCAGGTAAATAAATGGTAAAACACACACTATAACAAAAAAAATCGACGCAGCTGTCCGATGGAGACAAAAATTGGTGGATAGGAAGATTATGTATAGAATAAAAACTGATTAAAATTTCAGAGAAATTGACTGATTTATTTCAGAGTTACAAAGTAACGAGCTCAGTAAGGTGTTGCCCCTCTTCTAGTCTGGATGCAAGCCGCCACATGGCGTGGCATAGACTCATAATAAAGCTCCCTGAGTGTCTCCTCCGGTATTTCTTGCCACATTTGGTCTAATTGTCGGGCTAGGTCATCAGCATTCCCTGGTAGATGCAGTCGCCTTCCCATCCTATCCCAGACATACTCGATGGAAGAGATATCTAGCGATCTGGCTGACTAAGGAAGTGTTTGACAGGCTGTAAGACAGTTCATAGCAACATGTGCCGTATGTCGTCTGGCTTCATCTTGCTGAAAAATAAGGCCAGGTTCCTGCAAAAGGAACTGTAGTAAAACAGGTCTCAAAATGTTGCCGACGTACCGCTGTGCTGTAAGTGTGCCTCTAATGACGACCAAAGGGGTCCGGCTAGCAAGGGAAATGGCGCCCCAGACCACAACTCCTGGTTGAGGTCGTGCAATAGTGAAAGCAAGATCGACACTCTGCTCTGGTGGTCTCCAGACACGTCCACGTCTTCGATGATCGTCACGACACAGTTGGAAAAGACTATACGTCCCCAGTCAGCATCATTTCAACCTCATCGAGCCAAGCACCACTGTGATCTGGCTCGACAGTGTGCAAGCGTGAGTGGCAGGTGGCGTAACGGTCGGTACGAGCGCAGATTTCGCTCTAACAGCCGTCTGTGAATTCGTGTGGACATTCGTGTGCGGGTCGCACGTCTCATGGTTGATAGCGACGAATCAGGCGCTGTGACAGCTGATCTTACAATCACTCTGCCCTCCGGATCTGTTGTGGCTCTAGGTCGACCGCTACCATCATGACACTGAAATCTGCCATTGTCCACCCACTCTTGCCAGCATCTTCTAATCGCCACATCCCTTCAACGCATATGACGAGCGATTCTCCGATTTGCTCAACCTGCCTCTTTCAATCCAATGATACGACCTCCTTCAAACTCTGACAGTTGCTCGTAATGAGCTCGCATCCTACGTCGAGGCATTGTTTCAGTCGTTGAAAGGTATCCTGAATAACAATGCAACAGAAATTTTTAACAACAGATCAAGAACAGCTTCTTATGTACATCTGCTCGATGCGCAGTTCCGATGCCCTGGAGCACTATTCATTGATTGGATACAAAATTTTAACCATTTGCATATTTGGACAAAACATTTACGCATACGAAATTTCAAAGTAATCGGGTGATTCTTTCTTGGGGCGTCGATTTTTTTTTGTTATAGAGTGTATTTAGTTGAAAATCCTAATTTTAGGCAAATTGTTTAGGCCTCCACAAAAATCACCACTTTATTATAATTAGAAGATGAACTTTCTTATGTTTAACTATACCAGGGTTCTATTTAATTATATCATTATTATTTTTATTAAGAATGCTTTAAGGGGGGAGGGCCTACAAAAATTAATTCTTCCTTGCATTTCTTAAGCAAGCCCGACGAAGTTACTACCAATGAAAATTTGAAATTTTCTGTCGTTCTCCTAAAGTTAAGTTCGAAGTTTGTACGCTTCAGTAATTCTCTTGAAGACTTACTATTTGAAAAGATTGCTGCTAATAATAGGGATTTAATTACTCCGGGTGTCTTACAAAAAAGTTGGAGAAGACACCATTTATTTATATTTGAAACTCTTAGAAGAATAGAGAATCAAGTCAGTTTGTGAAGAGTGTCTTTCTGCCAGGGGGAAGAAAAGTAAACTTTTAGTTTTGTCGACTGGCAGAATTGCTACTTTTTGCGTAGAAACTCTAATTTTAATAGCAAAAATTGTTTTTTAACTGTTTTAACTGTATTTGCAGTTTTACATTTTTCTGTATTTTACAATTTTTAATGAAGATGTTTTGAATTTTATGTGTTTTTGCGTTGCCGCGAAATGAGAATTGAATTAATTAAATGAGAAATCTATCTCTAATGATAATCGAGGAAATAAGTTGACGTGAAATGCAGCTTAAAATGTGTAGGATGTAATAAGTAAAAAAGTAGCTAAAATCAGAGATGTTAATTAAAAACGAGGAAAAACGATAATTTTCGCCCTCATTTTTCCGAGTGGCAACGGTCTCGCAAGCTGGAGATGAAAATCTGCTTTATTTCGAAAGTTGTTGCCACTTGTTCGCTTTCAAATCTTAGAATGTTTTTATTAACAAACACTAAGTTTTACGAGGAAATAAAAATAGCATTGCCAAATATTAAATACATTATTCCAGATTCCGAAAATTCGTGGGAAGCCATTACGGGCTATTCCGATCTTCGTACGACTTTATTCAGCCGAAATACTATTTAAAAACTCTGAAAGCGCTCATTTTCGCACTCATTTTTCGGAGTGGCAGCAGTCTCATGAGTTGGAGATAAAAATGCTTTATTTCGTAAAGTGTCGCTACTGCTCGCTTTCAAATCGTAGAGTTTGCTAATCAAAAATTTGTAAAGTTTACAAAATCTATACATATAAAGAAGAATGTTTGTTTGTTTGCTTGTTAGCGTTATTGATTTCTGATCAATTATGATCAATTTTTGGCCACATTTAATCGACTGAAATTGAATACTGGATGGAACTTGAGCTCTACGACCATTTGATTAAAAAGACGAAAATCATTAAAAACTGCGTGCCATTGTTGCCGATATAATGAGAAGAGAGAATTAGCTTATTTTTCTTTCGAAATTTTGTATGTGGGTTCCATATCGTATCCGACTGAAAAATGTATGACTTTGAATCGTATTTCTGCATTGCTATTAGAGAAGGATTACAGCGATATCTTTCGTTCTCTCTGTTGTTAGATGCATTACTCTCAATCTAACTTAACTGGCATCGGATACTTCCGCTAGTACGATACTATTGAAGCAAATCAGAGCTGTCACGATAAAGCTGGACATTAGAAAAGGTTCTACGTATCAAAAAGATTAATAAACGCTGTTTTAATGGGAGCAAACTGTTACTTGTTAGCAAGCATTGTCAATAACAAACTGTTTGACAGTTTCACTACAACTGGTTGAGAAATTAACGTCTTAAATCTTTGTAGATGCAGTGGGTAATATACAAAGCAGATTTAATTTGATTGTATGGTGAAATGTTGCTTATATAGCTTCCTTCGTTTACCGTGATGAGCATCATAAAGTATTTAATGAAACTATCTTCTATTTCTGCTTTTTATAACACTTTGAATAACTCCACGTATTTTCTTTCATTTCAGGGATACTGTTTTTGCCGTTACCGTTGGAAGCAGAGAATTGATGCTAAGGGATATAGTAAGCAGTTTGAAATTTTGTATATTTTGTCTTTATTATTTATAAATAGCAAAAACTGTATGATTAAGATTTAGGTATTGGAATGGGACATTGCTTAAGACTAAAAGTTTTAAAAACCATCTTACTGTTATCTCTGATTTTTTTTTACTTCTGCGTTGAAACAGAGACAGCTGTTTAACGCATGCGCAAAAAAAGGTGGGGGGACTGTTCTGTATCTCCCGTTCTATTGGCTAGATTGACGAAATTCAAATTGCGTTTTTCATGTTTGGAAAGCGCGACTTAGGATATGTATTAGATTTATGTATAGCATTATTCTAACATGGGTATTTTGACACAAAATCGGACTTTTCCCGAAATAACATATCAATTTCTTTCCATATTTCGATTGTACGACTCAGATTAGGAACAGCTTGAGTATAGGACCCCATTGGCGATTTTTTGGCTTGGCGACCAAAAAATGTCGCCAAGCCATGGAAAAGCGGTTAAAATTGAAAACACAAGTTAGAAAGCACGTTTTAACCAGAAAAAAAAATTTTAGAATATATGTTTAAACAGCAAATTTGAAGGTACGTAAGTTAGTGGGGGCATATTTTAAATAGTAATATTGAAAATACAGTTTAGCCTTAGAAAAGCAGTAAAATTAAAAATAGAAGTTAGAATGCACATTTTAACAAGAAAAATTTTAAACACAAATTTAGAATATATATTTAAATAGTAAAACTGAAAATAAATAAATAAGTGGAGGCATATTTTTAGCAGTCATACGGAAAATACAAATTTTAAGTTGTAAAATTGAAAATAGGAGTTCAGAACACATGTTTAAATTAAAAACATGAAAATAGGAGTTAAGAATGCATGCTTAAATTAAAAAGAAAGAAACATTTGAAAATACTCAAGTACATGGAGACATATTTTAAGCAGTAATATTGAAAATGCAAGTTTTAAGTTGTAAAACTGAAAACAGAAGTTCAGAATACATGTTTACATTAAAAAAAAGTAAAGAAATGCTGGAAATTTAGTAAAGTTTACAAAATCACGGTAAATTTACAAAGAAATCCTATACTCTGCCCAGTTTATGTCCCTTACAATTTCTAGTAATGTGTTAAATACATCAATATTTTGCTGCTTGCAAGATTTAGTGAAAATACAGGCAGGGTTGCCGAAATGGAGTTTCTAGAATTCGCTGGGTTACCAGAAAAAAACGTCCGAAAAGTGCGTCAAGCTGAAAATCGCCAATGGGGTCCTATACTCAAGCTGTACCTTAGATTATGCCTAGATATTAAATTTTGAAATTTTTGGTGAGAAATTTATGGAAAAATTTTAAAAATTTATCCTGGCGCAGTACGTTAAGAATAATTCCCTTAGCAGAATTCTTAATTTATAGTATCATACTTCTTTTCCATTTCTTTTAATTGATACACGACAGGAAAAAAGGCCTATTGTTCATTCTTTCAAAAAATTTTAACAAAGTGCGTGAATCACATTTTCGTTATTGTGGCTTATATAAAATACGCGAAGTTTCAAAACGCGCCAAAATGTAAATTCACGTTTTCGCTGCTCTTAAGTTTGACCCCCACTTGCTGTGCACCAACTTGCCCGCCTCTAGGATCGGCCCCGCGAAGAGGCATGGAGGAGTGCTTCTTCATTCAGATTAGTCTATTTTACTTCTCATTCTGATTTTGTCAGTGATAGCTAGATGGATAGAGCACACACCTGTGAACAAGCCAGACGGAAGTTCGAATTCAAGTTTTTAAGCTTCGTGTAATTTTTTTTATAAGTTTTGCTTATTAGATCGCTGCAATTTTTACATATTCTCCTAAAGTTATTTTACCCCCATCTACCATATTTTATTATCGGCTTTTTTTATTTTTTCTTGAATCTAAATGGATGCCGCAGTAGAACGGTGTTTGCAACACCAGGGTACCTAAGCCAAAGGCTCTACCCCTTGTAGAATTTATTTGGTAGCTACGAAAGATGGTACGAAAGTAACTAAGTGTTAAGTGAAAGTGTAAGTGAAAGTAATTAAGAAAATAAGTATCGGAGATAAATGTATACAAATATATATATATATATATATATTTTTTTTTTAAATTATATGTGTAGAATATAAATTACTGGAATAGTCAATATTAGATTAATTAATTAATTTCTAGGAAGCTGGAAAATAGCAAGCTATATGCGCTGGTGAGGAGGCAAAAAAGCATGATTAGTGATTAGTAAGCACAAACATATCAAGCAACCTGAACCCAAATATATAAATAGAAAGAGAGATGTTTAAAGACAAAATAACATATATGCAAGATGTACGCAGAACGACAAACACAAATCATAATCAATACCATAACATAAATATATACACAGGGAATAGGAGCAAAAATAAAGTGAAAAGTGATTCAAGAGAAATCTACTATAGTCTGAAATTAGTCCCACCCGCTTAATGTTTCCATTTATCCATAGTATTATGCACGTTAACTCACTAGTCTCAGCCAATAGGAAGCTCCTGCTACTTACGTCACCGCTGCTCCTGTCATCTGCTTTGCACAGCGGTTTTCTTGACTGGAGTTCTCCATAGTGAACTTCTAGCTTCTTTTTTTTTTTAATTGACTTGGTGTTTGCTTCATGATCGGGATTAAATTTTTATTCTAGCACTTCCGTCATCTCTATGTTGGCTACAATAAATTGCAGTTACTTTTTTACAAATCTAATAAACTAACTAAAGAATTTAATAAAATCAAAATCGTTACAATTGCGCTTAATTAAAAAGCAGATTTGAGAAGATAGGAAGAGCAACCACAAATCCCTTCTTCTACGTATGAAAGTACATTGTTTAGCAAGAGGGAAAGGACCAACGAGACTTTTGGAACTCCATGAGAAAGTCAAGTAGTAAAGTTTTTAGGCGATTGAAAGGAATTACAGAATTGTTGCATGATCTGAAATTTTTTTGAAGCTCAAGTATTTAGGAAACATATTCATCAAAATTAATGAATTGAATTTATATTTACAATGTATGGTAAGTACAATGAATTTATATTTACAATGTACTGGAGGATTCTTAATTACAATTAAAGCAAATTACAATTAAAACAAATTAAAGACCCCAAATATGTTCATATGCATTTCAAACGCTTATAATCGGAAATAATGTGAAAGTTTCTGATGGTGTAATTACCGAGATATCACAACAGTTGAATGATTTGAAAGGACATTTTAATGTTTAAGTTGCTGAAGAAATGAAAAAACTGCTAAGAGAAGAAGGAGGTTGCGCTTCCTTTCCAGAGCAACATTACTACTGGCATATTGTCGAAAGCTGGTAAAGAACTTTCGACCTTTCCGAAAATAATACTAATTAATTTGTAGTAATTAATTTACAAATTTAATTATTAATTTTAATTTATTTACAAATTACTAATTTAATTTGTAGTTTAATCATACATTTCATTTTCACAGTAAATTTACACTACTCTGGTTATTCATTTCTTTCTACTGAAGCTCTGAAGATATTACTTTCTTTGTGAAAATTGGATTTTTGGCAATGGTAAGAATCAAAAGCAGGTGTCGAAACAAGCTGCTGTTGTCGAACACCTTGCATCTGAAAATATTCGAATTGACTTGGACTTCACTGCCGTCATCAGCAGTAAGTGGAAAGAAGCGCAACTTTCATACAGTCCTTTTTAGGGTACTTACGAAAAACCCGCCCACCATTTTTGTCTATTAAAGAAAAGTCACCAAACTACGCGATTTTTCGCCAAAAATGGAAACGTCTTCTTTAACCACGCTGGTTGAAGAAGACGTTACTTGATTACACGTCATAGTGACTTGATTACACGGGATAGTTATTATTCTTAAGTAAAAACACCTTTATTTTCTTTCTAACATGAATTTTCGAAAAAAAAAAATGATTAAAATTCGGGACCTGCCTGCTACAGGAGAGCATGTTGTTGAATATTTCCAAAGTTATGGAATCTTACCGGCCTCAAAAAGATGTGTTAATGGCCACCGTATGGCGATAGTATGGAAAAATAATGGAAATTTTTAATGAAAAATTCAATGTAAAGAGTTGATAATATATTAAATTTGAAAGAAAAATAAGAATAGAACGCTTTTTCTTATATTTAAAAAATAGATTTTTTGGTTTGGCGCGATTGGCGCCGTCTCTTGTGGTCGACGGGATTTTCCGTAAGTATCCTTTTTAGAAACATTTTTTTGGGAAATAGTACTTAATATAAGGTATTTTTCCGCCTTCTTCGCACGCCTTCGTGGTGTAGCGGTCAGCACGCTCGACGCGTATTCGAGAGGTCCGTGGTTCGAGGCCCGGCGAGGGCATTGCTCATTTTTCACGTCTCCTGCTTTTAAAAATTCTAACGACTTTACACCAGTAATAAATATTTTTGTCTTCAGAAAAGTTCCTTTTTGACACATAAACCCTCTTTCCGAAAGAACATGGGCGCTTCGTCTCTCAATCAATTCATTGCACCGAGGATGAAGTGGATCGCTATAGAGTCGGTTTCTAAAAAGTGTAATGTAATGTTTAAAAGTTTGGGAATCCTGGTCTAGACTAAAAAGACGTCTTTCAATGGCAGATAAAATCAGAGGCAAGTCCTAACTGCACAAAGGACCATTTCATTTGAGATTTCAACTTCAAATGCGAAAAATATGTTCAGTGTCAAGCGCTGATTGTTTCTTGATGTTTATTGTTAGTTTTTAAAAGTATATTCAGTGTCAAGTATATTTACAATAGCGATATTCAAAAGCTTTACCCTTGTTCTTTTCAGTATGCTCACAGTGTCCATTCTTCGTGGAATCGAAGTTGGCAGGAGCAAATGTAAGTTCTTAATTAGTTTAATTCAGTCTATTAAAGTTAATTTCAATTGCATATGCACTGAATTGAGTGATATTTACTTCAGGCAAAATCTGGTGCTGTTGAAGATATACTACGGAACTTTAGAACACAAGATTTTCAGACACATTCCTAAATATGACGTAAGATTTTTATATTTGTCCTGTATACTAATTAATTCTAAATTATATTACGAATCTATTACGTTTATTTTAAAATTGGAGACAATATTGTTACGAAATGTCCAGGAGCGGTAAGATAGCTTCCCCGCAAAGCAGGTTTAGGGTTGCAGAAAATGGCAACGGAAAGCAGGATTGCAGTATTTGGCGAGATATCGTTTATTTGGCGACAAAATTGGCGATGTGCTATGGACGGATGGAGAACCTTCTGGAACGAATTCTTACTGGATTAGCCTAGAATGTTCTCGAACACAAGCCAAAAGCTATATAAACCTACTGGTACGCGGAGAGTGAGTCTTCAAAAACCATTTCCTGATTTTTAAATGCATTTATTCAGTAGAAACTAATTTTTATGCATTTATCATCGCCCGCCGTCGCGACCAGCTTTTGTGCTCATCGTCGCCATGTTTCCAACATCTCTCAGAGGTCCGAGTTGCAGCACCAAAGCTCTCTCCTGATTCGCCAGCACCTGAGCCTTACTTTTCACCGACGAAACAAGGTGAAGATATTGATAAAGAGATACAACGTTTTACTAATTGTATTCAACAAGCTCTAAATTCTGCCACCAGCAAATTCATCAGTAGTCATCCATTTCTCCCGCTTCCGAACAACATAAGGCAAAATATTAAATACAAAAATCGCATCAGGAATCTATGGCAATCTACAAGGAACCCAACAATTAAGGCTCACCTTAATACTCTTGAAGGAACATTAAAAAAGAAATCAAGGTATTCAAATCTCAACCGTGGGAAAACTTCCTAAACACTCTTGCCCTGATGACAATTCCCTCTGTGACATTGCTCGCAAATTAAAAAAACTTTTAAGCAGATACCTCTGCTCCATGGGAATAATGAACTCGTTTATTCTGATGCAGATAAAGCTAACACTTTTGCTAACGTTCTTGAAGATATGTTCACTCCCAACGCCTTTCCATATGATAATGATCATATTACTAAAGTTAATAGCTTTGTATTTTCCTTCCTCAATAGTCTGGACCACTGAATTTCCCCTTTCTTGCCTCACCAAGGATTGTCGCGGACTTTGTCAGTTCTTTAAAAACCAAGCAAGCTGCTGGCCACGATGATATTTCATCAAAAGCACTCAAGCACCTTCCTATCAACGCAGTTACTTGTTTAACTAAAATCATCAACTCCATCATCAAGTTTTCCTACTTCCCCAAAGTTATGGAAACATGGCATTGTAGTTGTTTTTCCAAAGCCTCATCAAAACTCTACCTTTCCTCAAAATTGCCGTCCGATCAGTTCACTCAGTCAAATTTCCAAAACTGCTGAAAAAATTATTCTATTTTACATAAATCGCATCATGCCTCCTAGCTCTTATACTCCTGAAGAACAATTTGGGTTTAGACATCTCCACAGCACTAATCATCAACTTCTCCGAGTTATCAATTACATTATTGATGGATTCAACTGTAAATTCCCCCTCGGCGCAATATTTTTAGATATTGCCAAAGCATTTGATAAAGTGTGGCAAAGAGGACTTGTTTACAGATTAATCAAGCTTAACTTTCCTGACCATTTCACACGACGTATTGCATCTTATCTCCAAAATCGGACTTTTGCTGTCAGAATTGGAAAAAAACCTTTCAACTACCAAAAGCGTCATTTCAGGCGTTCCACAAGGCTCTGTTCTTTTTCCGTTTCGTTACAATATCTACACTCATGATATTCAAAAAAAATCTCATATCACTATTGCACTCTTTGCCGACGATACTGCTATTCTAACTCAAGCTTCTAAAATCAATACCGTACAAATTTTTCTTCCAAATTATCTGGTTATACTGGAGCATTAGATAACTCTCTGGAGAATTGCTGTTAATATTGACAAAACTAAAGCCATTATTTTTAGAAAAGGACACACTAATCTCCATCCGCCAAAACCCATCTTCTTTGATGATAAAATTTAATGGACTGATTAAGTGAAGTACCTCGGAGTCACTCTCGACAAAAAACTGACTTTTCGACAACACTTGCATGAAACTGTCAGAAAATTCAACATTTCTATTATCACCATGCGACATCTCATTGGCAGACGTAGTAACCTTCCAGTTAGCAACAAACTGATTCTATATAAATCTATCCTTCCACTGCACTGCTCTATGCGAGTCCAGTTTGGGAACATGGTGCAAAAACTCACGTTAATAAAATCCAAGTCACTTAAAATAAAGGGCTAGCATCAAAGCACCTTGGTATATTCCAAATTCATATATTCGTGGAGATCTCCAAATTGATACCCTTCAACACTATATTCAAACACTTGCTTCAAAGTTTTTCCTCTTTTTGTTATTACATCCAAACAGCTGCATCAATTCCTTACGATGCACACCTTTTCCTAGAGAAAAGCACAAAATCCTTCGAATATACTTCATACCTAATACGACCTTTTTTATCTGACGCACTTCTTCATTGCTCATTACCACTTCACACTATAAACCATCTCTATTTTTAATCCCTTACATCCCGCCGACTGATGACGGCTATGTGAAATTCTTTCATTCAATTACTTTGACTCTACCCTTTTCGTCCTTTTGTTATTCCTGATATTCCGTTATCTGATGCTGAGTAAAAGAGCGCTGATATTCTTGTCTCATTCGAATCAAGTCAAAACCAGCTCTCCCTTCGTTGCCTCTACCGCCGTCAGATGGCGGCACATGCAACGAACGTTCTTCACTTTTTTTTCTCTTTTCAGCATCTCCCTGATGTTTTTCCACTCATGGATCTACCTGAGTTCCTCTCAACATCAACTCCTACAGCAAGTCTTTCAGGGTACAGGGGAGGTACTGTTTCATACAGAACTGGATCCCGGTCCTGGGTCTGCCTTTCGGGGTGAGTGTGCCCAAGCTCCTGAGACCCCCTTCATCGGCGACGCAGACCTCACAGTTCCTGCCCGGCTTTATACAATGCATTGAGACAAGGAAGAAACGCTGAGACGATAAATAGAAAAAAAAAACGAAAATGACCACTGGACACCTTTGCCTCCGGGCACCACTCCATTGGCATCGATAGTCGCTTGGTGCCTTGTCCACTTTGTCAGTCCCGTCACTGAGTCAGTCCCGTCACTAATCATGAGGGCCAAATCCCCGACGACTAGGTCGGTGATCTACGATCTAGCTCCACCACAGACAGAGGAACAGACACGACAGTACCAGTACGGTCCCTGCCAAGCCTGAACCAACCTGAGAATAAACTCGGGCTCTAGTCTTGTGAAGACAACTTATATGCCCCCGTGGTTGATCCTAGCCAGTACTTCCCAGGAATTCTCCTGAGTCAACCCCCGGGGAGAATTGTTTCATACAGTAGTAACCCAGTATAATCACTTTAGTATCCAAGAGAGTGAGTCAGTGCTACAAAGTCAGTACGTAGTCTAGTACTAAGTTGGTCGTCTGGTGCATCCTGCGAGTCTCTTAGTGTATCGCGAGACAGTGCATCGATATCTTAGAGTGTGTTGAGCTCCAAGAACGGCCGAACCGAGTCGGGAGCTGTACTCTAGTGTATCGTCGAGTGCATTGCGAGTTGTAGCGTGGAGAGTCTCAAGAGTACGTGGAGTTCCGAGAACGACCGAGCAGATTCGGGAGTTGTACTCTGTGCTTTGCCGTGGAGTTGTCTCCACCGTTATAACCTGATAGTCTGAAGACTGTGCCGCTGATTGTCTCAGTGTAGTTGTTCTTCTCAGCGTTAGTTAGTTGTTTTTAGTAGTTCTTCGACAATTGTAAGCGTGATTTTGGAGCTGTCTTGAAAAATACTGGCCAATAAAGTGCGTTTTGATACTTCATCAGGTGTCTTCGTCATTATTCACTCTAAATCCGCGAACCCCTTAACGTACGTAAGAAGAAGAGAAGAGAAAAAGGTACAATATAGAAACAATTAATATGTGTGTTTGTGAGGCATGCATTATCTACAACATAGTCTGGAGATGACCAGTTTTCCACTCAGTGCATTTGTCTATATGTTTCCGAGTGTTTCTGGGAGCTTTACAAAATTCTGCTTTATTTACAACTTGGATGGCAGCAGTGATGTTTATCCTCAACTCTTCCAACGAGTGAATTGTTTATGTACACACTTTGGTTTAAATGCTTCCCAAACTGTCGTCTCGGTAACAAGACCTGGACATCTCAGTGGTTACAACCCACTACTAATGATTCTCTCTAACCAAAATATTCTTTCAATAGGATATCTCAACAAAAAAAATAACGTATATGTCCCCCTGTCGGACGCAAATGCCATGGCCAAATACAGATTGAAGAAACTTTCAATCCCAATAAAATAAACTGCGAAAAAAAATGGGGCGGGGTAGTTTTTATATCTCTTGTTCTACTGGGCCGATTGACGAAATTCAAATTGCGTTTTTCACGTCTCGAAAGCACGACATAGGATATGTATTAGATTTATATATCGCGTTGTCCTAACACACAAGCTCAGACTTTGCCGAAATGACATGTTAATTGTTTTCCGTATTTCGATTCTACGACTTTAATTATGATTAAATATTAAATTTTGTAAAATTTGGCGCGATATTTAAGGAGAAATTTAAAAATTTATCTCGGCGGATTTTTTTCAGTTTGCGCCAAGCATAATTCACTTGGCGAACTTCTTAATTTATAGCAATCTATTTTCCTTTCCTTTTTTTTTCTTTGCAGACGAGCGGGAAAAAAGACATCGTTCATACTTTCAAATAATTTTAACAAAGTGAGTAAACCACATTTGGAGTTATTATCGCTTATAACAAATATGCCAAATTTCAAAACGCGCCAATATTTAAATTCACGTATATCTTAGAAAATTTTGAATAAAAAACTCTAATTTTTTGCAGGTGTGCTTAGAAATACATCTACTTTAAGATAGTGTTAAAAATTTTGTGTGTTATAATTCAAAATGTTTTTCGAAAAATTTATAAAAATTATTTAAAATTACAAATTTTACAATAAATCATAAAAAATGAGCGAATTGTATTTGGAATGAGTCTAAATTTCGAAATGGGCAAGGAAGAATCAAATAAGTTTAATAAAAAAAAAGTTATTAACAAATGCATATCGAATTGAATTAACATGGAGGAGCTAAACTTTTGAGAAATAATTTTTTAAAAACTACGCGTGAGAGTTTTAAAAAAACTTGGCAGTTTGGCATAATTTGAGTCGTAGAAAAGGAAAAATGGAAAATAATTGGCATGTCGTTTCAGAATAAGTCCGATTTTGTGTCAAAATACTTATATTAGAACATTGCTATGTATAAATCTAATACATATCCTGAGTCGCGCTTTGGAGACATGAAAAATGCATGTTGAATTTCTTCAATCGGGCCAGTAGAACGCGAGATATAGAAGTGTCTTTTTCTTCTTTCTTTCTTTTGTGTGTGTGTGTGTGCGCCCAGTGTAGCCACTTCATAACATAATGGAGATAGACTTATGCAGAGACTGTTCGCATATTTTTTAGACGATGTATATTGCATTCACAAAACTAAATTACATAAAATTCTTATGTTTTAAATATTCTATTTAACATTCCTTATTCTGAACTATCTTTCGACACCGCAATTCCCAGGATAATAATGCCTTTTGAAGTGTCAGAAGAGGTATTCTATCCCATTTCTCCCGAACAGCTTTCCAGAGTCCCGTTAGGGTTTTGGGACAACGTTTGGATAATGCAGTTTTTAAAAGTCCGGAAGTACAAAAATCCATAGGTGACACATCGGGAGATTTAGTAGGGATATCAGTGAAGGGTCCAGTTTTTGTTCCATTTCTTTTAGGAAATTTACATTGGAGTTTGACGCGTGACTGCTAGTTTTGTCCGGATGGAGTCTCGCAGATGGATGACTCTGTGGGTAAAGCGATGGTATTTCATTCAGAAAAATGGGCGATAAAATATGTTCCTGATAGTATTTGGAGTTAATCTTGACATTTTTATGCACTCTTTTTATTTTTAACTTGCCATTATAAGAAAAAGCAGCAACAATCACGAATCCCTTAGAAAATCTTTCTTTCGATTCTTTGAACCATGTACTTAAATTTTTCTCTCTCCTTTTATGATAATAAATGGCTCTTTTTTTTGTTCCAATCATTTAAATACACCCAGGCTTCATCTATTGTGACAATTGTTTTCCATTTTTCTTTACATAAGTGTTTTTCATATAGAATTCTGCAGCGTGTCCCGCGTCGAGCGGTATGCTTCCGAAGAAGACGATGCACATTGCGTTTCTTCGCTTTCTTAAGATTTAAATCGACGTTTATAATTTTGTTTACAGTGGACGCCGAGCATTTTAATGATTTTGCAACTGTCCTTTGAACTAAGGGGATTTTCTTTTAACATTCAACAACGTACTTTTGCAATAGTCGAAGATGTCCGTTTTTTCCTCGGATACTTGTTTGGAATTTTTGTCCCACTCGAGGCTCCAATTTAACGTTTTTTTTTTTCTTTCTTGTTGATGATTTTACCTATCGACGCTTCAGATATCACAAAACCATGACTCTCACATCGTTTTTGGATAACGGAGTATGCATATTTCTCTTCGGAAAGAGCGTCAATGTAGCTTTCGAACCACTGCTTTGTTAAATTCGCCATTTTAAATAAAAACAAAACTTTCGAGCCACAGACGATCATTTTGACTTTTAAGAACATAGTACAATTGCAATTACTTCTTTTGCAGCAAACGAGTTTTTATTACCGCTTACCAAAATCGTCTAAAAAATGTGCGAGCAGCCTCTTTTTCTAAAACCGTAGTCAGATTTAGAACTGGCCATCAAAGAGGAGTGAAAATTGACCGAGAAGATAGAAAAACCTACAGGAGCTGTGATAATTGCCCGGACACAGTACTGACAACTCCCCATATTTCTAATTGTTCGGCCATTCTTGCTGAATTGTTCAAAACTGGACTATTGTTTAAGAGAACGAACCTCTGTGAGGATAATATTTTGCAGATTGCCAGGGCTGTCATCTTCGCCTCCCTTGGTACTATTTGAATAGGCTTTATCCCAGACACAACAACAACAATATGGTGTAATCTACTATGTAACGCGTCACATCATCTTATTTGCACAACGGAAGGACATAAATCCTCTTTGCGATAACGCAATTAGCAGCTAAAATTGACTTCCGTAGAGAATTACAAAGATATCTCGCAAGGATATCCCAAATATCCCTTACTCTGTTGATCAGATATCATATTCAATAGGATATTTCAAGGAATCTCTAAACTTCTCAACTCAGTTTCTGGCTGGTGTATACTTTCCAAATTTACTGGAAAATAACTCCGAACGTATAAATCTGTTTTGGTGCAATATCTTGTAATGGTTTAGTTGAAATAAATTTCTTTAACTGCTAGAATCTAGCAGCACTGAGTAGCGACTATTCCCTAAGTTCTTGTAGTGTAAACAACAATTGCGAAGAAGGGTTAAAATACCCTTTAATTTGAACTCGAGGTAGTAACAGACGGCCTCTCTTGGGCGTACAGGACACCAACGCTTTTGGCTTGAATTTTAATTGAAAATGTTAAATTAAACTAATGCTAAACAGACTAAGCTGCAGAGAGATGTCACTGCATAGTTGGCTCTTATCTAAAAATCACCGACGTATACTAACAGACACATAATAAGCGTGGCCGTAAACTAGCAAGCTTTAACTCGTACAACAACGTGGCCAAAAGGCAGTACACACACTCTCTCTATCTAGCTCTGAAGTACAACTTGCACACACACACACGTACACACAAAAAAGGTGGGAAGGGGACGGTTCTGAGTTTGTAAAAATAAGTTTAAAGCATTTCTCCTAGAAATTTCCTTATGGTTTCTTTTGATGTAAAATCATTATTCACCAATGTTCCAGTGGAGGGTGCATTAAAATGTCTAGAAACCAGACTTTGTGAATTTCATTTCTCTTGCATCGAAATCGATGAGCTAATTTCCCTCACTCAAAATTGTTTCAAACAAACGCATTTTGTTTTCCAAAATAAATATTGAAGCAAACTTAGGGATTAGACATGGGAAGCCCTCTGAGTCCCATCCTGGCTGATATCTACATGCCTTATCACAAATCAAAATTGTTTGAAACTTTAAGCTTCCCGGTATGTTTCCGCTATGTAGACGATACTTTTACCCTGTTTTACGGTAATAAAGATGATTTAATTAAGGTTCCTTCAATAATGAATTCCATTGATCCTGCTATTCAGCTCACTTTTGAACTTGAAACATGCAATTCCCTTCCGTTCCTCGACATTTTGTTCACAGGTAACAAATCCAACTTCAGTACTACGGTTTACCGTAAACCTTCATCGGTTTGCCTTCTACCACGCTTCAAATCATGTCATTCGACTAAACAAAAGTTAGCTTCATTTTATTCCTTTGTTTTCCAAACATTTCATGTTTGCTCCTCCAAACTGGCTCTTGATCAAGAACTAGATTATTTAAAAGCATTAGCTATTGACAAGAGCTTTTCACCCAACATCATTAATCAAGTAGTTAAAAAATTCTTAACTCAACACACCGAAAGGCACACTCTTGTTTTAGGAGATTATAAGAATTCTGTCGTCATTCCTTTCTTTCCATCAATTAGCTATAAAACTGCACGTATTTTACAGAAATTTAACTTTCGGGTCGTGTATTCTCCTATGAATAAAGTTCCGAGTTCCATACTCAAGGACCCCTTTCCGAATAAGAATTCCTATGGTATTTACAGGATTCCTTGCCAGTGTGGTTTAATTTACATTGGTTAAACTAAGACAGTTTTAAAACTTCGTGTCAAGGAACATGAGGCATATGTTAGGAAAAGGAAACTTAAAAGTCCTCTGTTGCGCAACATTGTTGGTCCGAAAATCACTTTTTCAATTTTTCTGCAGCCAAAATTATTCAAAAACATCTTTCATTGTTGAATTAGATTTTTCTAGGGGCGTTTCACATAAAAAAAAATTTCTGTTCTAGTTAATGACCCGAATTCCAAACCGTCTATACCTTCAGCCTTTTAGAAAATTAGGTTTTAGTTCATTTGCTTCATCAATAGATGGCGCCAGTAACTGAACTCCTGTCCAGCCATTCTTACCTTATCATTATGCCTTCACTCGTTGATTTGCCGTTTGGTAGCTGAGGTTGATGGTTTAGTAAAACCATCCAACCTGTGAAAATTTGCAAATATAACTCTAATTTGTGTCGTTTGACTTAGTATCTGCGGATTTTGCATATAAAAATATATTTCATTATATTTTAAACCAGTTTCCTGTTTTGAAGCAAAACTGACTGTTTTAAAGTATAGTGACTACAGGCGAAACGTTTTGTATTTCACCTATGCTGTTTTTAAAAAATATTCCGCCTTTGGAATTATAAATAATAATTAAAACCCATATTTAAGGAAATAAAGCTTGCAGTCACTCTTTTTCTCACATTCAATATATTTATTACCAACTCCTTACTTTATCATTTATGTTCAACATTTCCAACTGCCTTATTATATAACAAGAAATAGTTGTGACTTGAACTTTCCTTCTCAATCCGGTAACAATAAAATATAAGGTTAGTAGTATTTTGGATTTAAAGCATATTTTATGACTTCCACAAAGAACAGAAAGAAACATTCATAAGGTTTTTTCTCCCGCCTTTTTCGCATGCCTTTGAGGTGTAGTGGTCAGCACGTTCGGTGCGTATTCGAAAGGTCCGTGGTTCGAGTCCCGGCGAGGGCATTGCTCATTTTTCATCTCTCCTGCTTTCTTCTAAATAACCTAATGCAGTGGTTCTCAATGTTTTGACTAACACGTACCATCTAAACAAAAAATGAAAACCTTTAGTATAGTTCGACCGTCTCAAACGCAACTCTGGCTGGCATTCTACCAAAACACATAGACTCGTCCAAAAGGGGTGCTATTACTTGCTGGCGCATGCATGTTTGCGCTCATGGTCGCGGATAAGGTGGTAGAACTATACCATCACTACAAAGTACTAATACCACCACCACCACTTTTGAACAAAACTCAGATAGCATAAATTTACGAGTGTTAGAGAAAAAACTCAATCAGGATGTTGCTGTTTTAATTTTTGAATTTAATAGTTAAAAAAATTAATAAAAAAATCTGAAAGGTTTCAGATTTTAAATTACGTCCAAAGGGGCGTTTTTTTAACATTTTGTATGTTACTTTTATTTATTGAATAACATGTTCTTTGCATTTAAACCATAAAATTCGGTTAAAGAACAATATCGCAAATAATTTTAAACTGAGCCTATCTTTAGAACTTCCTACACACAGTCTCACGCGCTGCAGATAAAAATGTTTTTTCTGTACAACGTTGCCACGGCCCGCTTCGAAATCCTCAAGTTTGTTCGTCAAAAATTCGTTAAAGTTTTACAAAATATGAAATCGTTCATAAAACAAATTCCAAATTTCAAATTTGGGCTTCCGGATGCCTCTATTCGCGGCAGGATGACGTCATTCGAAATTCGATGGCTTTAGGTACCGTCGTTTGATCACAATGCGAGAAACATACATACATTTATTTATGCAGATTCTTCATTATTTAATTTCTTTAAATATAATACAGGGCTGCCATATTTTGTGGCAACAGTTTGAAAAGTGATACAGACTTTTAATGCTTCCGACGCAAAATCGCAAAACGAAAACAATAGTCCTTCAGTGACAAAGCCCCTTTGAACTAAAAATACTTTGAATAAAATTTTTTTGTTAAAAATACTTTTGAATTTAATATTAATATAACTTTAACTCATTTTTCACCTCTCCCGCTTTCTTCTAAGTAACGTAATGACTCTACATATTAATGGCGCTAATAATTTTTACATCTATGTATAAATGAGCCTTCAAATAGAATACATTAGCGAAGAATAATATGGACTAAAAACATGTTTTACCTTGATTTTTTCCCCCTAAGAATTTAGGATAACGTGATTTTAACATGTTACTTATGATTACTTTCTTTTCCAGACCATGGAATTATTCAGCTACCTTGGCGGTTACAGCGGTGTTTGGTTGGGCTTCTCTCTTTTAACAATTTATGAACTTATTGACATTTTCATCTCGACCGCCATCTTTGGTTTTAAAAAGTACAAGAGAATTCAACAGCAGAAAAGACTCATAATATCTATGATGAACTCGAGACTCAACAAAAAGTCAACAGTGAAGAATTACAGAAAGAAAAGATTTTACAAATGATTTACGGATCATCAAAAATTTACTGAAGAAGATTCGAATAGAAGACACAAACGTTAACTGCCGGGGAGTACTGGTGAAAAATTGGAAATAAATTTTAACCTTCCTCAATTTCAATTATTTTATTTCAAGAGAGCCCTTTGAATGTTACATTATGCAATTTACTTAGCAGATATATAAATTATAATTAGGGAAAATCAATTCAAACGATGTTTCTAGCTTCACTTTTTTAAATTGAAAAATTTGTTCGGATATTTTCTTCCGTTATGTTATTCATTTCCTGCGTTACTATAGACTTATTTCACTTTGCTTTTTCTTCCGATTGTTACGCAAAATCGTCATATTTTGAAGCAAATTTTTATAATACAGGGTGTTTATAAAGTCCCGGACCCATTTTGATGTTTAATAACTCATAAAATAATAAAGATAGATTAAAATGAATAAAATATAAATGGTTAGATAGACTCAAAAAGTTTCATGACCCTTGTCAATGAACTTCCACGTGTGCCCCCTTCGTCGCACGGAGAATATCGAGTCGATATTCAATTTCACTCCAGGCACCGGCAAGCATTCCGGCATCCACAGAGGCTATGGCGGTTGTCATTCTGGCTTTTAGGTCATTCATGTTCGACACTCTCCTCCTGTAAACGTTGTCCTTTACAAATCCCCAAAGGAAAAAGTCCAACGGCGTTATATCGGGTGACCTGGGTGGCCAAGGAATTCGACCTCCTCGCCCAATCCATCTTCCCGTAAAATGGTCATTCAAAGAACTACGAACGATGGTACCCCAATGAGGTAGGGCACCATCTTGTTGCAAAAAGACATGTGGCTGAAGCTCTTGTAGCTGTGGAAATACGAAGTTTTCCAACATGTCTAAGTGTACGACTGATGAGACCGTCTTTTCTGTAAAAAAGAAAGGCCCAATGACTCGGTCGTGCATTAGTCCACACCACACATTAACCTTTGGGGAATCCCTTTTTGTACCTCACGGTATTCATGGGGGTTTTCAGATCCCCATATGCGCACATTATGGCGATTAACAATGCCAGAAAAATGAAAGGATGCTTCGTCGGAGAACATTACAGAAAAGTGCAGATATTTAGACTGGAAAATGAAATGATCTGAAATGAACCACACGCGCAGACGATATTAACAAAAGTAAAGATATTCAAACCTGAAAAGGAAAATATAAAACTTATTCCCGCAATAAATGCCATAAGTTTGTTTATATCTTCATTATTTTATGAGTTATTAAACATCAAAATGGATCCGGGACTTTATAAACACCCTGTATAATTAATTGGTCTTAATTTGAATATAAAAAAAATCGAAATATGCATCTCACCAATCCGCCAAGTATACATCCATATCTTAGCCTGAAAATTATGACGAGGAAGAGGACGTTAATACTATGTTCACATATTTAGCTGTTTTCAAATTAAAATTTATCTTAATTAAATGCATTTATAAAAAACGTGATAAGAAATAGGTTGACTGTGTAAATGCTTTTATTAGCTTTTTTCATGTGCGCTTAAGTACGAAGGTTTGTGCTCTAGAAAAATATCACGAACCAAACAGTGCTCTTGAATATTTTGTAATAATAAATCTCAGAAAGAACTGTCTCTCTTTACAAGGGTAGTTTTTCCCCTTTAACATGTTGGCTTTTAAAATAAATTGTACTAAAAGCCTTAGTTGAAGAGATTTTGAATTAACACCTATTTAACATTCATTAGGAATTTGTAACCATAAATCTTATGGTCATAACTTAACACGACCGAGCAGTTAAGGGAAAGATTAGGACCATTATAATGACTCAAACCATAATACCCAAAACACATAGATATGATTTTTATCATTTTATTTTTGAAGATTTGTAACCTCTGTCCTAGATTACATTTGGATAAATCACCATGACATGCTGACGCTGACCTTCAAGACATGAGAATGCGTACATTCTTTGTGTTGTTGTTGTTGCTAATGCTCATTTGTCTGATTTGTAGTCAGTCCAAACCCACGAAATTCCTCGTGGCAAGGATCGCAAGTTTACGCCTTTTGTTGGCAACAGCCTTGAACACCTTACAGGTGCTCATTTGCGTCTCCAAATTTGATGAAGAGCCCCTCGGATGGACGGGTCCGAGGGTATCCCACCGATTCCCCTACCACCAACCTCTCGTGAGGACTTTCGGCTCGCTGCATATTTAGAGTGCCCCCATGCCGCACGGACGCTAATGCCTTCTCCCGGATTCGAATCCGGGTGCTTCAGCACGACAATCAGCGACGCTAACCACTATACCGGTTGGGCTCTGTTCTGAAAAGAACTTGTTTCTATCTCCGAGCTTAAGCTGAATTTTCTCCTAGCGCGATTGCAAACTCCGCTCTGCTTGCGAACACGTGATCTCGAATATCGTTGGATTTTCGACTGTATGCTTGCTGTTTTTGTGCGGTAAAATCCTAATATATGGTACGGCCTTGCCGCGATTTTGAAAATTGCCTCCAACACCAAAATAACGCGTTTACGTTTGTCGCCAAATTTTTTACCAAGGTCAGAATTAAGCATCGCCATAAGTTTGCGTAGGCAAAAACGTAAACAAAATGGTAATCTGAAAATTATAAACCTATAAACCGATAATCCGAATGATAACCGATAAACCGAATCCGAATTTGAATTTGTCAATTTCATCAACGATGTGTTCGCCGCCAATGGATGAAGACCTTTTGAATCAACCACTGAGTACATACCTCCCTGCGAAACGTCATCCGATCCGTCACCGTCTGCTTAACAAGACTCAAATCGTCTATAAATGAACGAGGGCCCTGCTCCATACACCTACTGAATAGTCAATTGAATTATTTTTTTTCCCAATGGCGGGCGCTTGCCTATGACGGCATCGGCCACACCTAATGTGGTGGTCTCTTTATTGTAGAGGCCACCACTTTGCCTCATATGAAGGGACAGATAATTTGCATTCATGCCTTCTCCGGTATTCGAGCCCAGGCCCTTCGGTATCTCAGTCAGGCTCCTCTAACCACTATATCGTCTGCGCGGCCTGCACTATATCTAAATTATGAATTTAGAAGCAGTCGTAAAATTAGTACAAAATGTCTAATCCTAATATGTGGCACACACGGGACTTGGCGTCATTCGGAAGAATGAAATATCTAAATTTAACCCGTCTAACCTAGTGTCTTTTCGCAGAGTTCGCTTGACGCAAATCCAGTTCAATTCTCCCAATGTATCAGCACGGGGTGCAAGTTCTATATCCTTCCCGCATTGGGGATAGCGGAAAACCTCTCGTACTAAGTAGGCGTTTACCGTATACACCCGCGTATAAATCGATACCGCGTATAAGTCGACCCCCCTCTTCGACATAAAAAATTCGTAGAAAATAAGAAACCCGCGTATAAATCGACCCCCCACTTCCGAAATCGATCGAGAAACTTCGAAAATTTTTTTTAAGTACTACATTTATTCAAAATCATCTGAGGAAAACAAAAAGAAGTAAATATACGATAAAAAATACCTTGGTAAATAAACAAAATCAAAATCCTTCATGGTCAGATTCGCCAAACATTTCATAGAACTCTTCTGTCGTCATTGGCTCCTCATCACACATATTTTCAGTCTCGAACTCCGTATTGTTACAATCACTACTAGAGCCTTCGTCGTCATTTTCACTTTCAAAAACAGCATCATCTTCCGTGCCGTCTAGTTCGTTGCTAATACAACATTTTTTAAATGATTTTATAATCATTTCGGAGGGTATTTCGTTCCAAGCATCTTTAACCCACTGAGCAATTAATGTAATATCGGGCTTTTTAATGTTGCCTCCCTTTGTAAATGTTGGTCGACCGGAACTCTGCCCAATATTTTCTAACATTTACTTTGAAGGACTTATTGAGGCAGACATCTAGGGGTTGAATGACGGATGCCAATCCTCCCAGAATTACGGCCACAGTCGTTTTTAGGTGTTTTGTCACTTTTGTCACTTCTTCAGAAAAGTGTCCACCAAAAGAATTGTATACTAAAAGAGAAGGTTTTTTGAAAGCTGTTCCCGGTCTTTTATCCCACACATTTTTAAGCCAATCGACTGTTCCGTTAGCATCCATCCATCCCTTTTTATTGCTCGATATTGATCGGTTGTTCGGGGGCCGAAAATTCTTTGGTTTAATCGAAACTTACTTTAGTTAAAGTATGAAACACTGTTATTAGTTCGTCACATAATTTAAGTCATGAAATTACTTCAAGTAAGGGACTTAGTTGATAAATCGTCCAATTTGAATGCGGGAAGAAAACAATTGCATTATATAAAGAAATTTTTGAACTTCCGATTCTTTTAAATTTTTATGGCCCCGCGTATAAGTCGACCTCCCCTACTTTGAAGTCTTTTTTTTGCCCAAAATATCTCGACTTATACGCGGGTATATACGTTACTTGTTTTCCCCAATGTCTAGCGTGTATACGAGCTAGTTTGGTTTTCCTTAGAAAACCTTTCACCTTTTTTGAACTTCCGATTCTTTTAATTTTTTATGGCCCCGCGTATAAGTCGACCCCCCCTACTTTGAAGTCTTTTTTTTGTCCAAAATATCTCGACTTATACGCGGGTATATACGTTACTTGTTTTCCCCAATGTCTAGCGTGTATACGAGCTAGTTTGGTTCTCCTTAGAAAACCTTTCACGGAAGCATCCCCCTCTTAGCAAATAGCCCTGCAGCGCTTTGCCATAGTTAAATAAACAAAACTAAACTTTCCGTAGCAAGCTAGCATCTATCGTATTATCCAGCGAAACATTGTACGTTTTCCTAAAAATTTTCTGTTTAAGTACTGTTCATTCGTCCAACTACTCGTCATAAACGAAATTTACCGCTATCCAGACCAATAAAATTCGCCAAAACTAAAATCAGTCACGCTCAAGAATGCAAAATATCTATAGCTCAACAACTCCCATTTATATTTAATTTGCATTTATGTATTTTTATTCTTGTATAAAATTAATTCCCCTCAAAAAAACAAAAACTGAAAGCTTTCAGATTTTACATTACGCCCAAAGGGACTTCTTTAGCGTTTTGTGTGTTACGTGTTACCTTTATATATTAAATATCATGTTCTTCGCACTTAAATCATAAAATTCAATTCAACAGCGATATCAAAAAATAATTCTAAAATAAGCATATCTCTAGAATTTCCGATGCACAATCTCGCGTATTGGAAATAAAAATATTTTTTCGCCGTACAGTGTTGCCATTGTTCGCTTTGAAATTGTTGGGTTTGTTAATCAAGAACTTGTTAGAGTGTTACAAAATATGAAATAGATAATAAAGAAAAAAAAATTCCAGATTCTAAATTTGGGCTTCCAGATGTCCATATTCAGTGGAAGATTACATTATTCGAAATTGGATGGCTCTAGGTACCGTTGTTTTATCGCAAGGCAAGAAACATACATACATTTTTGCAGATTCTTCATTATTTAATTTCTTTAAATGTAACACAGGGCAATAATAATTGATGGCAACAATTTGAAAAGTGATAAAGTGATACGCCGTTTATAGTGATTGAACGCAAAATGCCAAAACGAAATTAATAGCCCTTGTGGCTAAAAAAGTCACTAAATCTCGTTAAAACGGCTGATATAGAGTGTAAACTTTATCGCCTGCCGAATGTCGCCAAGTCCCGTGTGTGCCATATATAGTAGAAGTCCAGAAATCCGCATTGCTCGGGACCAGAGATTGTGCGGATTTTAGAATTTTGCAGATTTCAGGACGGAAA
The DNA here is from genome assembly GCA_000611955.2 of Stegodyphus mimosarum. Taxonomy (NCBI): domain Eukaryota; kingdom Metazoa; phylum Arthropoda; class Arachnida; order Araneae; family Eresidae; genus Stegodyphus; species Stegodyphus mimosarum. Next base: position 498,380 of record KK119097.1, read on the forward strand.
AGCCAAATCATAATATTCAGACTAAAAGTGCAAAATAAATAAGGCATATTAGGTACATTTACTTAAATTATTATGTACAATAATATACATTATTACATTATTTTATTATATGCATTCAATTATTATACGTATATATTTATTCTGTTATTCATTTATATTAGTGATTACAGGAATATTTTAAAGCATTAAGGATATATACAATAGAGGCGTGTAAAAATAAGAGATACTAATAAAGCATAAAATATTTCATTTTTTTTTACTTGTTTTAAACATTTTTCTGATAAAGGTTTGTTTTAAAACTTTAAGGTGTTCTAAAGTTATTTTTGTAAATTCTATAGATTCATAATCTCTTGCTCTGTGACACAGCTGTGTTGTTCTAAATATTTCAGGTGTTTTTCACCATGTTCCAAACCCTCATTAAAAGATATTTTCTCACTCCTATCAAATTGATTATGTGTGTCGGTGTCGGAATCGTTTTCTTGCCGTGGCGAGTTCAAAACAGAGCCAATGATTTCAACATCGGTTATCTGATATGCCGGTGTTGGCTCATCCGAACACATCATCCATACTGAAAACCTCTTCTGGACTAAGATCTTTTTTCTGCTACTAACACAGAATCATTATTATTCGGTAATTATGACGTCATTATTGGATAAATATTTTTTCTTCGGTATTTCATTCTCCATTCTGCGGTTTCTGGAACCGATAAATTCAATTTTTATATTTTGAGAAGCCGTGCGGATTTCACCAGTTGGCGGATTTCAGATCGGCGGATTTTTGGTATTTGACTGTATTAGGATTAAACATTTTGTACCAATTTTACGACTGCTTCTAAGCTTGTGTTCATTTCGGGTAGTAAATGTGATCAAAAGGATTAACTTTGATTTTAAAACAACTGAACTGGATAAGATTATTGATGACTTACTTCGTACAGAAAAATTTAATGACACGGATTTTGTAACGCTGAACTTTCTATCTAATCTTAAGGGACATGGCGTAAATCGTGAATTATCTGAAAAATTTCTCAAGGACAACTCGCACGTGGGCCGTAAAGCTCATCGCCAAGTTGTGAGGAAAAAAAATTCTTCAATGGAAAACAGTCTGAAGTTTCTAAGAGGTAAGTGCAATGATCTTCGGTATAATAATGCTTCTTTTATGAATTCTTTTATTACTTCTGCAGTCATTTGGTAATAATTCTGATGATAAAGGTGCCGCCTTATTTTCTGAAATTTTTAGTAATGGTTAAAAATGTTTATATGCCCGCTATGTCAATTTCTAAAATTGTTAAAATTGGATCTAAAAAATCCGAAAATCGTATTGAGGAAAAATATTAAAGTAACGATGGTTCTGTATTGACAAGAAAACTCCAAAGCCAAATAAGACGCTTAAATATAATATTGATATTGCGCGTTCTAGTAAATTTGATTTATTAGATGTAAATAATGTTTAAAAATGGTGATACAAATAATGTTGGAAATGTGGATAATTTGGATAATAATGGTGACCCATTATGTAAACCCATTATGAAACTAAAACGTTAAATGAAGATACTACAGACTTGTTCAAGACTCGTATTTCGGATGAATGTCTCAAAATTTTGCTCTTGTGCCCAGATAGCCAAAGAAAAAATTACTAGATGCCGGGTGGATAATTCTATTCAGTATTTCGTTTTGCATAGTACCTCTGCAAAATCTGTCAGGGTAGTACTAAGGGATTTGCTCTCTGATTGCCCTAGGGGTGAAATAAAGCAATTCCGGTACAACTTTGATATACCCCCCCCCAAAAATTACGCGCTAAATCTGGCACTCCCTACGGACTTTTTAGGGTTGCTGTTTCTTATTTTGGTGTTACCAATTTAGGTTTTTTCAGCTTTTAGGTTTTTGCTGTTGCCAAATTTAGTATTTTCTTGTATTTTGTACCATTTTTTGAGTTTTTTTTTAAAGTTTTGTGGCAACAATATTTGGATTTCATATATGTTTTACCGCCATTTCATTCATTCGCCATTTCTTTGTGAAGTGATCAAGCGGATTTCTGACTTGCTGTATTTTGCTGCAAATCTGGTTGTATTTTCCAATTATATTTTTTTTCTATTAATTATTTTTATCTTTTAGCTTTCAATATGCCTACTGTATATAGTGTTTTTGAAAAGTTTCAGGGAATTTTGAGTCGGAAAATTGATAGTTGTGCTTCATTTTCGTCGGGTAGGCCGACAGTTGGAAGGCCAGGTATTGTTAATTGTTTATTTTTGCATCATTTGGCTCAGGATATGCATATGTTAATTGATTTTTTGATGGAGGTTGGATTGTTGTAGGCTGCAGTGTGTAAGAAATGTGGGTCTGGTATGAAACAGAAGTTGAAGAAGTTGTATTTAGCGAGAATCCATCTTGGCGAGAAAAAAAGGCGCCAAAAACAGGTATTTTGCTTGGCGAGAACAAAAAGTCGCCAAATTTCCGATTTGGGGGGTATATCAAAGTAGATCCGCAATTTCTGATGGATTAAGGTTTTAATGTAATCAAAGTATGCCCCGTGTACACGGATTTCGCAGACACGTTCCTATGCCTCTATTTCTGGCACTTCTTAATCAAACTGGTATTGAAGAAATGTACAATGTCTGATATTTTAAATTTTGAAATTAAAGTAGAGTCATATAAATTTAAGGGAGGATTGGCACAGTGCCAACATTATCATCATTTTTCAGATGAAAGTAAGCTTCTGCCTACGTGTGTTAAATGTAAATGTGGTCTCGGTCAAAAAAGCTCAGAATGTTCTGCTAAATCGATTGAAAATTTACATTGTTGTAACTGTAATCAAAAACATATCTGGTAGTTTTCAAGTTCAACCAAAAACTCCCAATAAATATAGGGGGAAAAAAGTAAAATTTAAAAAAAAAATCTGAAAGCTTTCAAATTTTGTATTACTCTCAAAGGTGCATTTTTTAACGTTTTGTGTGTTACCTTTATTTATTAAATATCATGTTCTTCGCACTTAAACCATAAAATTCACTTCAACAGCAATATCGCAAAATAATTTTAAATTGAGAATATCTTTAGAATTTCCGATACACAGTCTCGCGCGCTGGAGATAAAAATATATTATTCCCGTAAAGTCTTGTCATTACTCGCTTCGAAATCGTTCTTTCTTAATTGAAAACTCATAAACGCTTTACAAATTAGGAAATAGGTAACAAAACAAATTCCAAATTTGCGCTTCCAGATGCCCGTGTTCGGGTGGAGACTTACGTTATTCAAAATTGGATGGTTCTAGGTATCGTTGTGTTATCACAGTGCGAGAAACATGCATACATTAATACATATTCTTCACTATTTAATTTTTTAAAATATAATACAGGGCTCTAATATTTGGTGTCAGCAATTTGAAAGTGAATTAACGCAAAGTGCCAAAACGACATAGCCCTTTGAGCTAAAAACTCAAACTGTTAAATCCAGGGCGCCTCCCACTGAAAAGTGAAGCTGCTCCACAAGTCTCTGTAAACTCTACTAGTCTATCTTTCCCAATTGCTGTCAAACCATTTAAAAATCTCATATATCAGGATCCCTGAAGA
>KK119097.1:506229-517134 GCA_000611955.2 Stegodyphus mimosarum
ATATATATGTGTGTGTGTGTGTATAATTTAATAAGCTGTACAAGAAAGTCATGTGTCACTTCCGATATTTTTATGTGAAAAAAGGATATTTTCAGATGTCTATGTTTTCTGTGTACTTATACTATATTAAGTTTTCAAAAAACATCATTATTTTATATAAAAGTAGCCTTTATTTCGCAAATTCTGATGATTCTTATTTATATGTTTAAATTTGTGCAGTGTATATTACATTAATTGCACTTTTATAAAATTTACAATTCATACTTGTTATTCGTATCTTATTAAACCTATCACTATAATTTTATCTGCACATATTCTATTAACCTTGCATATTAAGTTTCATGCTTCTTCCGTCTTTTTAAGAACACCATTTTAGACTTCATGTGAGGAAAGAGAGTTTTTCCGGCATAAGCTTCGACGAAAAGTTTTTTTGACGCCAGAGTATGAAACGGTTTGGATATATCTTCTGAACGTAATTTTCTGTCGCATTTTGACAAAGCGAACTTTACAGTGGCAACGATGATTTCCAACAATTCGCACAAATTGAGTAAAGAAAATCCCAACCAAATTCCACTATATCCGCCTAAAGAGCTGAACAGTTCAAGATTCTGAAAAATAAAACAAAATTTTGTAAATTATTTTTGATAAAACTAAAAAGATAATAATTATTTCTCAATTAATTAAACAAGAACTTTTTATTCTTTTTTAACAAACAAAGACTTCTTAAATTACTTTTAATGAATGCCTTCATACACAATTAAATGCCTTTTATACATAATTAAATTAGTTATCAACATTCTACGTCAACAAAGGATGACTGTGAAATTGAAACTCATTGTTATTATTAGTCACTTTCAGAAGCAAATATGAAATTTGAAGTACTAATGCCTGTATTATAACGGTGTGGAAAAATTAAAGACGAAATGAATAATTAAAAAAAAAATCTGAAATGTTTCAGATTTTAAATTACGTCCAAAGGGACGTTTATTTAACATTCTGTGTGTTACCTTTATTTGTTAAATACCATGTTCTTCGCACTTAAACCATAAAATTCAGTTCAACAGCAATATCGCAAAATAATTTTAAATTGAGCGTATCTTTAGAAATTTCGGTACACGCTCTCACGCGCTGGAGATAAAAATGTTTTTCTGTACAATGTTGGTATTGCTGGCTTTGAAATCTTTGAGTTTGTTAATGAAAAATTCGTTAAAGTTTTAGAGAATATTGTTACGAATTTCACATTTATTTGGCTATTTATTTAGAACTGTAATTAAAATTCCTTTTTATTTTCCCGTGCAACGCACGCAGACGATTTTTGAAGAGAAAGCTACGTCAAAAAAAAATAAATAATAATAACATGCATACATTTATGCAGATTTTTCATTTTTTAAACTTTAATGCAGAGCGATAACATTTAGTGGCAACAATTTGAAAAGTGAATCGGGCATTCAGAGTGAATCAACGCAAAATCGCAAAACGAAAGTAATAGTCCTTCGGGACTAAATCCCTTTGGACTAATAATAACTAATCATAATTGAATGAATAAGCAGAGCCACCTGAAAGACCAGTCAGAAAATCGCTCAGAGTCCTCGTAAGGTAGGGCATATTCACTGCTGGGGAAAAAAGTGGGGGGGGGCAGTTATATATGTTCCATTCTACTGGGCTGATTGACGAAATTCAACTTGCGTTTTTCATGTCTCGAAAGCGTGACTTAAGATATATATTAGATTTATATACAGCATTGTTCTAATATAGGTATTTTGACACAAAATCAAACGTTTTCTGAAATGACAAGCCAATTTTTATTCCATATTTCGATTCTACGACTCAAATGATGCCAAACTGCCAAGTTTTGTAAAAATCGCGAGTAGTTTCTAAAAAATTAGCTCTCAAAATTTTAGCTCCTTAATGTTAATTAAATTTGGTATATATTTTTTAATATCTCTTATCTTATTAAATTTACTTGATTCTTCCTTTCACACTTAGAAATTTAATTTGGACGAAATTTTCGAAATTTTATTTGGAATTTCGCCCATTTTTTTATGATTCATTTTTAAAATTTGTATTTTTAAATAATTTTTATAAATTTTTCGAAAAAAATTTTGAATTATAACGTATAAAAATTTTAATACCATCTTAAAGTAGACGCATTTCTAGGCACGCTTGCAAATAATTAGAGTTTTTATTAAATTTTTTTAAAGATAAACAAGAATTTAGATATTCAGGTTTTGAAATTTGGCATACTCGTTATAAGCGGTAATGACACCAAATGTGGTTTACGCACTTTGTTGAAATTATTTGAAAGTATGAAGGATGGTGTTTTTCCCGTTCGTCTGCAATGAAAAATAGTATAGGAAAATAGGTCGCTGTAAATTAAGAAGTTCGCCAAGTGAATTATTCTTGGCGCAAACTGAAACAAATACGCCAAGATTCTACCTATGATGAGTAGGCTTCAATGGCATAATCTTAAAATCACAGAGCTAACAAACCACCTTGAATTTCTCCGTAAATTTCGCACTAAATTTTTATAAAATTTAATATTTAGGCATAATTTGAGTCGTAAAATCGAAGTATGGAGAAAAATGTACGTGTCATTTCAGAAAAAGTCCGATTTTGTGTCAAACTGCCTATGTTAGAACAATGCTATATATAAAAGGCGGAGTGCGTAAAGGATTTAATGGAAGCAAGTGCATGGCGCGCACATCAGTTTGGAAGACCATGTATTTGCTGTCGTAGAATGACATGTCCAAGAGGAAATCCGATGGTCGATACCTAGGAAACTTTACGTGAGGTCGAATCATTAGAGAACAGGAAGCAAGCGGAAGAGTGACTAGTTTGGCCGAAGAGGTAGGAATCGCCATATAGCAGGGGCTCCACACCGTTTTGTTTTAAAAGCACGTTCTAGAATATCTGTTGGACGCCCCTCACCATTTCCTTTTTCAAGGGGAATTTATACTTGAATAGGGAAGACTAGAATAGAGTTAATAACACATACACATAATTTACAAAAAAAATAAAATAAAAATAAATAAATAAATAAAAATAAAATCTGAAAGATTTCAGATTTTAAATTACGTCCAAAGGCGCGTTTTTTTAACGTTTCGTGTGCTACCTTTTTTTATTAAATATCATGTATTACGTACTCAAACCATAAAATTCAATTCAAAATCAATATCGCAAAATCATTTTAAAATGAACATATCTTTAGAATTTCCGTAAGTCTCGTGCGCTGGAGATAAAAATTTTTTTTTTTTTCCGTACAGTGTTGCCATTGCTCGCTTTGAAATCATTTAGTTTGTTAATCAGAAATTCGTTGAAATGTTACAAAACATAAAATCGATAATAAAGCAAATTTCAAATTCAAAATTAGGGCTTCCAGATGCCCATATTCGCAGTAGGATTACGTCATTCAAAATTCGATGGCTCTAGGTTTTATCACAATGCGAGAAACATGCATACATTTATGCAGATTTTTCATTTGTTAAAATTGAATGCAGAGCGATAACATTTAGTGGCAACAATTTGAAAAGTGAAACGGGCATTCAGAGTGAATCGACGCAAAATCGCAAAACGAAAGTAATAGTCCTTCGGGACTAAATCCCTTTGGACTAATAAAAATATATATATAAAAATTATTGTTTTTATTCTTGTGCAAAATAATTATTAAGTAATGCATACAAAATCTACAAACTATAAAAATTCTTTATAAAAAATGCAAATCTCATAAGGCCAAAGGCTCAGAATTGTTTGTCGCCAGATGGCTTCTGAAATGACGCCCAAATCGTCTGCATTCAAGTTCCACATCCCAGTTGAGACTCGGTGTTGTAATATTCTATTTGCAGAGACGAACCTATATTTTTATACTGCGTGTTTAAAAGCTACTAAATTACTAATTTTTTATCGTCCAATTTAGCTCTCGAGATGAACCAGTTCATTTCATTTTGGATTTTAGGTGTGGGAAATTAGGTTGCTGAATGCTAGTGTAAAAAAAGATCGATCTATTTCGCTTTGTGCTGGTATCTGTGTTGGACGCAATTTATACGTCATTAAAAACGAGAAAACGTTCACACAGAATTTTATTGAAAACTAAAACATTTTCCTTGTGACCGCTCAGCGGCGGACACACGTTAAACCATCGGCGGGCGCCATGGTGCCCGCGGGCACAGGGTTAGGAATCCCTGGCATATAGCATCGTGTTATGAACCTGGACAGCACTTAGAATGACAAGAACAACTATCCGAAGCAGTGGACGTGGACAAGGGAAATGAAAGATGGACGGCAAGCAAAAAATATTTACAGCACAGCTGAGCTCTCAAAAATCGCATTTCCCTTTGAAGAGGAGACTGATCTCAGGTGGTTCTGTGATTTTAAGATTATGCTATTGAAGCCTACTCATCATAGGTAGAATCTTTTGTAATGTCCTCGCAAACAATCTGGCAGCTCAACAATGGTGTCGAGTGTTTATTTTTAAGGATGGGAGGTGATTTAGACTGAATATTGGTTCGATTTTCCAAATATCTGGAAGAAGCCAGACACACGCAGTCACTCCTCCAAGATTGGTGGCCCTTTGGAAAACAGTGAAGTTCCTCTTTGGCAAGGTGTACTTTAGCAGGTTCCTCTTTGGAAAGATCTTTGGCAAGGTTACTTTTGATAAAATAAATTCTCCGAACTTATCATCGCACCTCTGTGCATACGATCTATTACGAACCCGTACGCAAGCAACATATTCGTAAATTTCCAGGACTAGTTTGGAAGATTTAAATATAGAACCTGCTTCTTCAGCTGCAAAAGGGCAAATGACGAAAGAGAAGCCTGTGCGCAGGCGGTAACCATTCAAATTATCATCTCTTTCGTCATCTGCCCTTCTGCAGCTGAAGATGAAAATTCTATATTTGAACCTTCAAAACTAATCCTGCACATTTATGAATATTACTGTTATTTATTTCCTTAACACCTCCAGTAATTATTATTTAGCGTGTTATTTTAATTCATAATTACCTGATGTTGTGAAGTTCGCAAAAGAAAAGCGCTTAAGCGTATTTCCTCAATAGAGCTTTTACATCCGCATCTATAATTTAAAGCTGTACTTAAAGTCGATACTTATTCTGTGTCAATATTTATTTATTTATTTATTTTTTTTTTTTTGGTAATCTTCTCAAATGATGTTAAGCTTCTCTGAAAAGTAGCATTCAAGTGTCACAAGAAATAATTTTAACATTTTAAACTATCCTCGAACTTTTGTCTGAACAAATGACAGTATAGTAATTAAATTCATATCACATCTGTCATTTTGTCTAGAATCCCCGCTATTCGTTCTCCGTGTTCAGTTTTCAAATGTAGAGGTAAGATCTAACTTCGAAGAATTAAGAATGAGCGCATACTAATTTATTATTCATTGAAACGTTTTAATGATCGGAAACTGAACCGTAATCATTGAAGCATTCGGTATAATGTTATTTCCCGAAAGCTTCATTCTGAAGTGTCGATACTTACGTCATACTGCGGGATATGTTCATAAATTTTGCGTTCAATGGCCTTGTAGTAGATTCGCACTAGTGTCAAATGCTCCCTGTAAAGATATATAAATCGAATTATTAAATTTTAAAGGAAATTTTCTCCTTTTTCGTAAAGAATTGAATTTGATTTTAATATATGAATTAATGTGAAAAATATATTTGGAACTAAAATGAATTGAAAATATGCACGGCATATTAAAAAAAATCTCTTTCAAACTAAGACACACGAATAAAGGTCTTGTTATTTTATTTCTCTGTATCTTTCGTCGCCGTCATTGAAAATCGATGTCTCGTAATTGTCTCTAAAAGACTCGCATAAATTAGAGACATAAAACTGACTGATTGTTTTATATGATACATACGAATATTCGTATCTGAGTATTACACTCATGTCCATAAATTAAGGATAATGCAAAATCAGGCAGAGGAAGAGTTAGAAGCAAAACAAATTTCACTTAATTGTAAAGCTCATTTATTAAACAAAAGGTAAAGAGCGAAAAAAGATGCTATATGTTTGATATTATTAAAAAAATTAGCGATTTTTTCTTCCTGGAGCAAATTACAAAAAACAAATATTACATGGTTGGTATGATTGTTAATACATTGTATGTCTCCCAGACGATGCAATACAGACCGTACAACGCCTAGGCATGCTGAGTATCAAATGATCGATCTGATCTTGGGGGATATGACACCACTCAAAAAGCAATGTTCCCCGAAGTTCCGGTAGACATGTAGAAGGAGGTGGACGGGCTGCAACTCGTCGGCCGAGCATGTCCCACGCGTGCTCTACTGGATTCCACTCCGGTAAAAATGCTGGCCAGTCCGTACGGGTGATATCCTCCGATTGAAGGCATTCGCTTACGATGTTTGCGCGGTGAGGATGGGCGTTGGCATCCATAAACACAAATTGCGCGCCCACGGCGCCCCGAAACAAACGTACGTGTTGTTCCAGAATGACGTCCCGATAGATTTGGCTTGTCACGGTTCCAATTTGAATATGCAGGTCAGTTCTGGAACCCAGAGTAATTCCACCCCAAACGAGCACTCCTGCACCACATTAACGGTGTCGTTCAATGATGTTTTCTTGGTGGTAACGGGTATCTGGAGCTCTCCGTATGAAAGTCCGGCGAGAATCAGACTGCAGGCTAAACCTGGACTCGTCGGAAACATCACACCAGCCCACCGTTGCGGTGTCCACGATGCATGCTCTCTACTCCGGGCTAACCGCAGACGACAGTGAGTTGCAGTAAGTGGAACGCTGACAGATCTACGAGCATATAGACCAATCTGCCCTCAGCGTCTGTACACGGTCTGCCTCGAAATTGTCGTACCGGTGGCCGAAGAGAGCCGACGAGACAGGTCTGAGGCTGTGCTCAGCCTGTTTCTTTTGGCAGTAACTGCCAAATACAGGTCCTCATTCGGCGTTGTAACTCTGGGGCGACCTGTGCTGTAACGTCTACTCACATGACCATCATCCTGGAATCGTTGCCAAAGCCTGGAGATTTCACTCTGGGCAATTCCAAGTTCGTCTGATACTTCCAGTTGGGTACGCCCCCATTCCAGACGGCCGATCATTCTAGCACGTAAAACATCATCCAAATGCGTCCTTTGTGTCATAACTATTCGGTTATTGCACTGAAATGCTCATAAAGCGCCTGCGAACAATTTGACTTCTTTGCCTGTATTCCTTGTATATCACTCTCTTACACTCTCGTCATTGTGACGTACCATCGGTGTCATCTGGTTACTTCCTGAAATTTGCATAGGATTCTTGAAGATGTGTGTAGTGATTTTACGGGTGATATATTTTTTTAGAGTTCGATTTCCGCGTGACTCCGAATTATCCTTAATTTATGGACATGAGTGTAAAATGTTTCAGGTAGTTAGCCGGGACATAGGCTTCAATGAGGCATGGTTCGGCTAGAAAACCTCTCACTAGCAGAAGAGAGAGAAGCTTGTTTTTCGGAAATGTTTCTTATAAGCTCAATGCATCATAAGAAGTGATAACCTCATTACAAGCGTACTGCGAATGACAGCACTTTTAATTCTTGACATTATTTTTCCTTCTCCCATCCGTCCGCACAGTTCTTAATGGGTAATTAAAAAATTCTATAAAAGTAATTTAAATAAATGTGTCCTTTCGCAATTAAAGACATATAATAAAGTCATTTGATTTGCTACTTGTCCACACTCCAATAGAAATAATGGTAAATTAATTAATTTAATTTAAAACTTACTTTTTACTTGTCTTTACTATATTATTATTTAATTTAGTTTCCAGTTTATGTTTGGTAGGTTAATAGTTTCTGCATCTTTTTTGTTTATATGCATATTCGTGTCGGGGAAGTTTTTTGTGGGCAAGAGTTTCTTAATTAAATTGGTTTTTTAAAAAGTTGGTATTATAAAGGGTATTGTTTCATACTGGCTTTGATTAGTACTTTTCTAAAAGTTCCACTCGCTTGAATTGCTTTTGGTAGGTCACATCATTTGGTTTTACTTTAATTTTGAATTTTACACTCGCCTACATAAATGACGAAACACGAATTGAATAACTGAAGAGTTAGGTTTGAGGGCAACTTCCCCTCGATAAGTCTGTCTTCTGCCCATTTCAACAATTATTCACTTAAGCATATTTTTTATTTTTAGGATTTAAAATAATTTATTACAATTTTATATTTGTTGATAGATTTTGATACTTGCACTGGATTTACTTATGTTCTCAGAATTTAAATGATATTGTAGACTAGTTCGCAGCAATATAAATTATTTATAATTTCTTTTAAACTTATTTCTATAATTAATTTTTTACTTTAAATTGCTTTTTACGAATAGAAATTTTGTTAAATTCAATATATATATATATATTGGTCTATCAGTAAAACAAATGTTAAACAGTATTAACAACTTTTTTCAAAAAAGGTGTTTGAAATTTTGAAAACAAGAAAATGGTCTTTTATTAAAGCGAAATTCAGTAAAACAAATTTTTGCGAAGTTGGGACATATCTACTTCAAAAACATGGATAATAAATAGCTATGCTATCGGCTTTTATTAACTAAAAGATTAACTTGATATTGTTGGCACACACTAATATTTTCCTTGATTCAATTTTAAAAGCTTTCTTGAAGCACGCGAGGGACAATTTTTGTTAAGAATCAGGAAAGAAATTTGTGTATTAACTGATTAGATAATAAATAACCTAAAAACATTTTATTAATATCAACAATATAAATTAATTCCCATTTAATTACATATCAATTAATTATTTATATACTCACATTCTGTTTTGAAGCGTAGCTTTTTTCTTATCATCTGTATAGAATTGGGCCTGTAAGATAAAATACTTTTCATTTAATAAAGTATTAAAAATTTCGATCCATCCTTTAAATTTCTTGCTAAAAGTTAAAAAAATTCAACATAATAAAATAAAATGAAATTTATCTAAATGAGATGGTATAAACAAAAGTTCAATAGCTGGGCTACATCCAGTGCTTTGCAAAATATGAATAATTGTGATGATTATTTTATTATTTACGCGCATTTTCCATTTGTCAAAAATTACGGCGGTACTACTTGATTTTCATGATCCCCGCGATAAACGTCCAAAGTATGTAAAAAACGTTATTTACACGAATTTGACTAATCGCCTTTTCTCAATTTAAACATTGTAAAAAAATCTGGATTTGTACGCCGACATCCTTGTACATGACTTCCTTGTACGGAATATTAAATTATACTCATTTTTTTACTGCATTTCACTTAAATTTATTCCTCGAATTTCATTACAGATAGATTTCTGATTCAATTAATTCAGTACTCACTTCGAGGCAAGGCAAAAATACATAAAAATTCAAAATATCTTTATTAAAAATTGAAAAATAAAGAAAAATATAAAACACAAAATGCAGTTAAAATAATTAAAAAAAAAACAATTTCTACAATTAAAAATAGAGTTTCTACGCAAAAACAAATAACTCGGACAGATTTTTCGGTGCACAAAACTGAAAGTTTACTTTTGGTCCCATTCGGCAAAAAGACTCTGAAGTAAAACTGACTAAATTCACTATTCTGCTAAGTTTCAAATGTAAACAAATGTGGCTACTATGGTAAAAAAGTAGGCTTAGCCGCATCTAAACAACTTTTAAATTGTGGATAATTCGACAACTATTGCATGCAGATTAAATAAAAGCACAAAAACCTTAACAGAAAGATAAGAAAAACATAATTCAATCATTTTAAAGAAAAAAATGCACAATTTCCCAACATATAAGAATAAAAAGAATAAACTTACGGAGATATATATACTGTTGGTGCAGTCGATTGCAATCAGAAAGGATGTGCACAACTACATGTTGTAGCAGTCATATATACGTACGTATGTAAAGACGTCACGAAGATATCTCTTCTGAATCCCTTTTTAATCCTTTCTGTAACCGGTTTTGGGAAAAAGAGCTCTTTAAGCTGTCCTTATATACGGATGTCACATAAAAACATCGTAAAAATGCATTCGATAGCGGTCAAAATATGTATTTTCCTTGAAATATGATGCCCAAAAATTTTCGTTATTACAATACTTCCTTTACATCGTACAAAGAAATAAAAATGTTGCCACATAATGTGAAAATATGTACTTTCGCTTTCGACTTCTATTTGCCAATTTTGATGAAGCGCATGATATCGTGATAGTCTTTTTTCAGTTTAAACAGTGTAAGAAAAGGCTGACAATTTTTAATTTACCAAGGAGTGAGGAAGATGCCTTATCGTTCTCCCAGGAAAAGGTTATATGAGCAAATGGCTTGAAATGAAATTATATCTAAGCGAAAGTAAGTGAAGATGCAACGTAAAAAGTTGTAAACAAAAATTCTTTCCGATAACTTTTTTACTAATTCCAGAATACCATTTCTAATATTGCTGCGGTTCGTCCATTGTTGGGCAGAAGAATTAAATGGTGCCGTAAGCAGATCGACATCTGTCAAAATAACCACGATTGACTGGAACAATTAGCTTCAAGAAGAAGAAGACTGGAAGAATTTTATGACAGAGTTTTGTTCGCTAGATTTACTTCAGTAACCTGAAGGAAGAACAGGTGGCTGAAATCCGCAGACCTGAAATCCGCACTGCCTCTCAAAATATAAACACTGAATTTATAGGTTCCAGAAACCGCAGAATGGAGAATGATGAACCGATGATGAAATCATTGACTTTGTTTTGAACTCGCCACAGCAAGAAAACGATTCCGACACCGACACAGATAATGAATTTGATAGGAGTCAGAAAATATCTTTTAATGAAAGTTTGGAACATGGTGAAAAATACATGAAACATTTAGAACAACAGAGCTGTGTCACAGAGCAAGAGATTATAACCCTGTAGAATTTACAAAAAAAA
>KK119097.1:526168-571408 GCA_000611955.2 Stegodyphus mimosarum
TCGACGCACGTGAAGTAAGATATAAGAGAAGGAACGTGCAGAATGGGCAATATTCGTGTCGTTCTTTCTGCCACAGGAATTATCGAAGAAAGTTGGTTTTTGTTCCGGAGGATACGTGTAATAGGAGAGAATGTCAGGCCGCTGTCAACGAAGGCACTTCCAGCAGATAGACGATTTTACGAGGGGTATGGTGATCGCACTCAGAAGGGCGGGTTGGTCCTTACGTCAAATCGCAACTGATACTCACATGGATGCGATCACATGGATTTCATACACAATTCTAATTTTCATAATGTAAGTTATGTATTGTTAGAAATACATTTGAAATACACTTACTCGCAAGGAAGACCGCAAAGTGATGTGCAGTAACGTTTAGTTAAGTCTTCAACATCTTGCGCACATTTCTTCTGGTCTGTAATAAAGGTTTTGAACACATTTCAATACTTTTGCATTGGTACTATTGTACGCAAACATTTCATTTTCATTTAGTTACTTCTAGAGTAGGGGGTTCCCAATCTGTGTTCCGCGAAGTCCTAAGGGTTTCATACATACTTTTTCCAAGGACTCTTTAAGAAAAATAAAATAAATAGAAACTGATAAAATTAAAGAATAAGAATTAGTAGAATCAAAGCGAATAAACTTGAAATTACATTTGAAAGGAAATTTGCCACGTTCATTTTCGTATCTCCTCTTTCGGAGACATGAGGCAATCGCGTTATTTATTACGCGAAGCTTATGAAAAGGACTATTTGGGATCTCATAATGTATTCCTCTTTCTCACGCTCCCGTCTGTAGGTTCCTCACTTTTATTATGTTAATTTAAGTGTCGAGGAGCCTACTGAACTGTTAAGCGAATAATCGCTCTGTTCGAAGAACATAAAGCGTAAACTCAAGAAGGGGTTATTACCCTTTATTCGCTCAAAATAAGATTAACAGTCGGTCCCTTTCTTCGAGCTTACAGCAAAGCCTCCACTTGGGCTTCAACTCAAAAGTAAGAAATAAGAACTATCTAATGACTAAGAGATTTAGCCGAAGCTAACACAATTCTAAAATAGTTGGCCCGTAATCATAAAGTAACCGTCGAACTATCAAAAGGCACGTAATAATACGACCGAACTATCACAACAGCTTAGAGAGAATTAGCCCAAAGGCAAACGCGCGCTACTCAAGATGTCTAACGCTCTCTCTCGAAGTCAGTTGCACATTAATACTACTCTCTTCCTCATTTGTATTCGAAGCATCATAAAAACTCATTCTGGTAGGGAGTTGTAAGCTGAAACGAGATAAGACAGAAAAGGTTCACTAAATTAAAACAACTGTTATAAAATTAAAATATACCTTACACGTTTTAAATACACTAGCTTCCAAAACTTTAAGAAAAATCACAAAAAATAGCGATAACTCTTGAAAAATAACTCAATCCGTATAAAATTTGAATATGATGTCAAATAAGAATTACTGAGTAAACCTGCAATATGCAAATAAATGGTGTTGCAATCGAAATGCGCCCTCTGTTAGGAGCATCACATTGCATGTTTCAGAGCAAGCCTGCAAATTTTGCTTTGATATTGAGATAAGAAACCTGGCACAGTCAATTTGTGACAAGTGACGGAGAAGGGGGCACATGGCCTCTACCAGAGGTAAGCAGGTGCATGCCCCTCGCCCTCCACTATTCAGCGCTTATCGAAACATTTAAGGAGTTGGCTGAGAAACATGGCCTTACAGAGGTTAGGTGGCTGTACCACGGCTACAGATTTCTGAACAAAGGGTGCAAGAAACATATTGCAATGCAAGTATGTATAACAGAGAATATAAAGCATAAAAGTGATACAATAAATAACCCAATTAGTGACAAGGCCTTCCAGGCAACATTTGCCCGAAAAACTGCGATGGTAAGCTATTGGAAGACTACAGGCAGGACAAAGCCAGACAGAAGTGGCCAGATGGCTAAATGTGAGTTCTTCTGTAGTTCATAGAATTTGGCTACTAATTCGGCATCCAGGAAGTTCAGCGAAGACGACAAAACGCTACGAATATGCATATGTTACGGTGAAACACCGAAATCTGGAGAATGTCGACTTTCACCGGTGAATGTCAACATTCACATAGTCGCTCGGTGTATGTCCGAAATATTTTCCAAATACTCTTATTTCTGACTTACACCGGTGAATGTCGACATTCACCATGTACTAATGGTGAATGTTGAATATTTGAGAATATTATATTTTCTTCTCCGTCATTCAGTCGCGAAAAAACACAAAAGTACTTAAAACACACAATACATTCAAAATGAGAAAGGAAAATAATAGAAGTTAAAAAACTTACTTAATTATACAGTACGTAGTAAATGAGAAAATAAAATAATAGTAATAAAAAACTTACTAAATTATGCGATTCAAATCTGATTCATTGCAACAACTTCAACTATTATGAGACTTTGAATTGCACCAGAGGCCCTTGTTTTTACAACCGCATTTATGGGAAACAGCCAGTCGCCTCTCTTTTCGACCTACACCAGAGCATATCTGTGATTGTGGACATACACCGGTGAGGGTTCGAATGTACAAGAATGCAATGTTATATTCGATCTTTCACCGACGTATTTGGTGAATGTTGACATTTTCCGGTGAAAGTCGACATTCTCCAATTTCGGTCTTTCACAGTAACATATATATATGCGTAGAAATATGCGTAGAAAATTACAAAACAATTGTTTTTAAACATAATATAATCATGCCTTGTATTTTCGCGCATTAAGCTGCTGAAAAATGATCAGTAAAGATATAAGGTAAGAAATTTAGAACCAATTTTTCACTCTATGATGTTCTTTTTTTTTTTTTTTTAATTTTATTGATTTGTTTTGAATTAGGGTATTGCTTGTTTGAAGTGTTTGGTTTTAACATTTATTAAATTCTTTTTTTGCATTTATAGGATTATTTGAAATTTATTATTTGTGAATTTCAATTTTTGATCTTTGTGAAAAATTGGTTCTAAATTTCTTACTTTGTATCTTTACTTATATATATGCGGTACAAAATGTAAAAGAAAATAACTGTTTTTATTTAGCAAGCCCTTTTAATTGCTCATTTTAATTTGGTTATGCCTCCTTCTTGGAATGTAAATTGCATCATATTTGAAAACTAATCCGCATTATGTCATCTTGAATTCTGCAATCCGGTTAACTCTTATCCAACAGCAGTTTAAAATTTAAACAAAGGATTCAATTCTATAAATATCTCTTTGCCTAAATGCGCATAAAAAATAAATCATAAAAAACGGACAAATTTTATTTCGAATGATCCTAAATTTCGAAATGTGTATAAGGTATATCTCCCACATTCTTAGCGTGCCTTCGTGGTGTAATGGTCAGCACTCTGAGCCGGTATTTCAGAGATCCGTGGTTCGATTCCCGGCGAAGGCGTTGCACATTTTTCATGACTCCTGCTGCTAAATAACCTAATGTCTCTACACTGGCGCCCGAACTAAAAAAGTTGTGGATGATGACTCTCCACACCCAGGATTTGGCGACTAGGTCCTCTAAAACCCTAGTCACCCTTTAAAAAGGGGAGTATATAAGGTATATCTCTCACATTCTCAGCGTGCCTTCGTGGTGTAGTGCTCAGCACACTGAGCCGGTATTTCAGAGGTGCGTGGTTCGATTCCCGGTGAAGGCGTTGCACATTTTTAATGACTCCTGCTTAAAAAAAATACCTAATGTCTCTACATGTGAAAGGGAAAATCAAATGAGTTTAATAAAAAAAGAGATATTAATAAATATATGCCAAATTCAACTAAGACGGAGGAACTAAAATTTTGAGAGGTAATTTTTTAGAAACTACTTGTGCGATTTTTTTGTAAATTCGTGTAACTTTTGATTTTTTTGACACAAAATCGGACTTTCTCAGACATAACATACCAATTTTTTCCATATTTCGATTCTACCACTGAAATTATGCCCATTCGTACAATCGAAATATGAAAAAAATTGGTATGTTTTGTCAGAGAAATTCCTATTTTGTGTCAAAATACCTACTTTAGAACAATTACTTTAGAACTAACTAATGCTATATATAAATCTAATACATATCCCAAGTCGTGCATTCGAGACATGGGAAACGCAAATTAAATTTCGGCAATCAGTCCAGTAGAACGGGAGATATAGAACTGTCCCCGCCCCTTTAAGTTTTGGTGCAAGATATACTTCCAGATGCAAAGTTTATCAAGATAATTTACAAAATCATTTTATAAAAGAAGATTTCAGCATAGGTGGTGTGTGAAAATATTCTGTGATGCCTCATAATTTTTTTTTAATTCCCAGTTCACCCTCCCCCCCAAAAAAAAATAAAATTGTAAAATATTCATTACACGTTACTAAATTAAATACAAAATGTTCCAGGCGAAATTCGTGGAGGCATTCTATTAGAATACATTTATTGATTATACGATTTTTCGGCAGTCGCTAGCGAGGGAAATTCCCAATTCGCAAATGTTGTGGTGAGATTCCCATAACTTTTCGCAACTTTTTGATCAGATGCCATTTATAAATCTAAACTAGCCCATTTTGGTAATTAATTTTGCTGAGCCGATTAAAAGAGCTCTCATTGTCATAGTAAGAGCTAGTCGCATGAAAATATTAATTACTGATATTTATACAAGTTTTGCCCGCAAAGAATTGGAATTTTTTGCGTATGCTTTATCAAAGCATAGTGAATACTTTACTAGCAAGAAACATTTGCTTTACAGTGATCTTACAAAAACTTAGACCTTTATATTTTCGGAATATTCTCAATCTTATTGCTAAAGTACTTTCACAGATTCTATACAAGACTAGGATCAATTAAAGTCTGTGGGCTCACAATAATTTTCCAAAACTCTACTAACTACAGCACGGGACGTGGAAAAATTGAGATGAAACAAATAAATATATCTAACCTGGAGTAATCTTCTTAGCATCCCAAGGTAAATGACGATAAAATAAACTTAGTCTTTCAGTGACATAACCACATTTTCCGAGCTGGAAGTGTTGTGAACATCGAACAGAACAAAGCTAAAAATAAATGATACACTAAGATAAATATATTCATATATCTACTACATATGATGTTCTAAACATACACTCAGTCTAACTTAAAATATTAAAAAAAAATTAGTTGTTGAAATGTAGCAAACTGCTTGCAAAGTGGATTGTTTAGCAACTATAGGCTTTAGAAATGCTTTCTGCGTAGTTTTGTTTAAATGGGTTTCTCTGTTTGTCGATTTTTTTTTCAGTTAAATTTTAACCCACATCTACTGAATCGATTTTCTTAAAACTTTTGTGCGTATATGTATGAAAGTTTATTCATCACGTTTTCATGTTTTTTTTTCAAAATTCGATGTAAAGTTTACGGATTTTTTGCATATCTTCTTACTTAACTATCAAGCCCTTTATTGCAGAATTTCCAGCACTGCAGAGTTAGTCATATTGGAAATAATTTCACAGATGAAATTTGATTAACAAATGAGTTTCAACTAGAGGGTAATAGTCTGGCCAACAAGGCCGTATATATACGGTTTAGAATACAAATTTGTGATAATTTAAGAGCGTAGTGATACGTGCATCTTAAAATACGTCCAAGAAATTAAAGCAATGCGGTAAAAGTGCATAAATCCGGGGATAAAGTACCGGAGGCATTTTGACATTAAAATGAAGAAAACAATTCTTTCTCGTGGTAATTTTGGGAAATTTGTGTGTTCTAAGCGAAAATATGGGCCGGGCCAGAGGGTACAGAACAACTGTAGGAGTTGACATCATCTGGGGCACAACGGGATAAACGGAGTTACAACAGCTTCCAAATATTCGGCGCGATGTTGCATTTTGAGAAAAATAAATTCTTGTGATATCACTTTATTTGGAAGATGATTTCTGTCTCACCCTCCTGACTGACAGTTCACTTTCATCAAGATGGTTCTTCAGCGTCAAAATTTCAGATAATTCAAGCTCTCCAAACTGACACTATGTTTAAAGAACGGTCACCTTAGAAAAAAAATATAAGTTTTGATGTCAAAAACACTAGAATCATGAGTATTGGATGCATCCTTATGTTCTCAGACATTTTGCTCACTTTCAGACGTAGTCGCTTATGGATGATGTTGTCATCAAATGAAGAATTGTTTCGTAGTTTTACATGTAATTTTCTAGATAATTATTCAAATATTTCTAGAATTATCATGCTCTTAGTCATTTTCTAATATCAAGTATCGGTACTTCCTTATTATTATGCTTTCGTTTCGCAAACGCCAAGTTGGCGCTAAGATTGTCTTCAAGCTCATGTTTACTCCTCACATATACTTTGGTACTACTACGTTTTCGCGATTGCTTTTATTCAGGAGCATTTTCTGATCTCGAGGGCTTATGCCACATGAAAACTTCACAAAGTAAGCCTCAAGCTACTCCGCCTAGACGGGAAAATGGTTAGTGGCTCTAACTGCCGTACCGAAGGGCCCGGGTTCGAACCTCTGATCAGACATGGATATAATTTGTCCGGTTTTTCATAGGAGGCGACGGCGGCCCGCCTACTAGGAGCCTTCCATAATAAAGTGGCTATCACTTCTAGCCTAAGTAGTGGCCAACTTCTATAAACGGCTAGAACCTCCCCCCCTCCATTGGAGAAAAAAGAAAAAGAAATTCTCATGATGATGCCAAACTGTGTCTCGTTGATTTTTATTCTTCCAATAAGCTGACAGCCACAGTCTTTTCAATAACTGTTGTTGGATCAACAATAATGAATTTATGGTTTGCAACAAAATGTATGTAAACTGGTTTTCGAGAGTCTCTATTTTATGTGCTATTAACGTGTGAGGTTTTACTTACTTAATCCTAAATAGTTCTAACTTAGAACACTAACAAGCGAATAATCGCTTGAGTGTGTGAACAGAACACGTAAGACTTAAAGAGGGTTTACAACCTTTATTTTTCAGTATATTTACAATCAGTTCCTACTTGGAACTTTACACAAAGCCTCCTCTCGGGCTTGAACTTAAAATAATAATTTAAATCAAAACTAGCTTAACTAAGCTATTTGAAAGGTGTAGCCGAAGCTATCAGAATCTAACTAGTTGGCCTCTAAGTATTAATTAAATCGGCGAAGCCAAGCAAGGGCCTAAGGTATGGCCGAGCGTAGCAATAGCTAAGAGAGACGTAGCCAAAGGGGAAACGCGCGCTAGGTCAGGGAATCAGATTCTCTCTCTCGAAGTCGGTGAAATCACGACTTAAATAGTACTCTTTGTCATTTGCATTCACTGCGTTTCTGAATTTACATTCTGGCAGGAAATTGTAAGCTGAAATTAGAATAAGATAAGAAAGATACAGAACTTAAAATAACTGTTAATAAACTTATGATAAACCTTACAAACTGTCTGAATGTATCTTCGATCCCTCTTCTACATAGTCAAGGGATTTTTTCATGACTGTGGTTGTCCCTCTGTTCGGAACCTGAGTGAGATAAAATTCACCAGATTCTCAGTATAACTCGCCAAATATCCAGTACTGCTGAAGAACCTTTGTGTAATTTTTTTTTTTTTTTTTTTTTTTTTTTTTTTAGCGCAAACAGATTTTTGTTTTAAACTTAACAATTTTTTCAGCTTCATTTATTTGGTTGTCGGATAATATTCTTCTGAGTAACTGGGAATAAGATGGTAGCAAATAAGATGAGAAATTTTTTCAAAATTATTGTTATTAGGAGGTTTGATTAATTTAATTCCTCGCACAGGAATCGCGAGAGCCTTTTGCTGTAAAGCTCTGAAATGCGGAGACCCGCTTTTGTTCACGGGCTTTTAAAAACTAATTTTGATTTTACTTACCCTTGGAGATAGCTTGACGTCGTCCGAAACCCATGGAAGCTGAGAGAAATTGGTGCAGTTTGTAGCGTAAGGGCGAGGTAAAAGTTTCGTAATACTCTGAAGAAAAAACCATAATATTAATACAGCTACAAATATATTCATATTTTCTGTTATTTCATTTTTCTTATTTCCCGCCTTGATTTAAGCGAGAGGTGTGAAGCTAACTAAATCATGAATGGTTAAAAAAATGCTTTAATAAATTCATGTAACTGACATGACTTTATTTGGTTTACCAGATGACCGCTTTGGTGATTCTTTTCAGTATTATTATTGTAGCGTTATACGGGTTCGTGGATTTGAGAGTATCCAATGAAAACACGATGCAGAACAATAAAAAGCACAATTTATTTACAAGAATCACTATTTACAGCACAGTTCCAAAATTACCTTTAAAAGCGTCGGAAAATCTACAATAAATACGCTGAAACAATCAGCAACACAGCTTCAGGCTGTAACTGTAAAGGTAGCTTCACGGCAACACTAAACTTATAATAAACACCGTGGAACAATCCCAATACACTGTCAAGCTATACTGCAAAGGTAGCTTCACGGCAAAGCACTATCTCGATCGCTTTCCGTTCACAAAACTCTCGCGTAGCTTAGCACTCGCAGTAAGCAGCTATTCTCACAATTCTCACAACAACACAACTAATCACACTCTCGCAACTTAATCACACTGCCGGCTGTCAGAAACGCAAGGGCTTTTCCTTAGGTTCCACAGGTTTCGAGAAATATCTGGACAGGAAGTTATTCTAGAAGCTTCCGGATTGGACCATGGGATATCGCCGATTTGGTCGCCAAATGGGCGATAAAGTCGCCAATCTGGCAACCCTACCATACACTATTTCATGGCAACCCTAGTGCTATGCCGGAAAGCTTACATACAGGCGCAACCGCCGAATTTTTCGCAACATTATTATTATTGTTGCGAAATGACCAGCTGTGGTGAGATAGCTTCCTCGCAAAGCGGGGATAGGGTTGCCAGATTTGGTGCGAAATCGCCCATTTCGCTATAAAATTAGCGATGTGTTATAGACGGAGCGAGAATATTCTAGAACGCGTTCTTACCGGTTTTCTCGGGAATATTCTCGAAAGTAGGTTAAAGCGATATATACCCTGCTTGCAGTAGTGGTGTCTTGAGTTCAGAGATTAGCTTGAGAGCGATCGATCGAGTCGGGGCTGTACTTTAATGCTTTGCCGTGAAGCTGTCTTCACCTTTGAATCCTGAAGGTTGTGCTGCTGATTGTCTCAGCGTGTTTTTGGTAGTTTTTCCACGACTGTACACGTGTCTTTGGAACTGTCCTGTGTAATAGTGCTTACTGACGAATAAATTGCGTTTTGACTTCTCATCAAAAGTACTCCAAATCTATGAACCCGTAGAGGGCAAAATTATTATTATTATTACTATTTATTTCAAATCGCATGCCTAAACATCGTGTTTCTAGTCTGACAGAGAAAGTGAAAATACTTTTTTACCTCGAAGAATCCGAGCTTGTCTCAGTTTTTCTTTAGAGTCTAAATCAAACTTAAGTTTGAAAAATTTGAATGTAAAAATTCTATTTAGGCTTCACAATTGTTTTTGAAACTCAGAAAACATCTGTAAATTAAGTTATATAATACTATTGTTACTGATTTCATATTTATTTAGAATTGTAATTAAAATAGTTTTATTTTCCCGTGCAACGCAGACGATTTAGCTACGTCGGAAAAGTAAAAATACGAGAGAGCATTTAATATTTAATAAATAAATATCTCGTAATTACTGTTGCCATCCACAACTATCGAGAAAAATCGAGGTTACCAGAATATTGTAGTAAATAATTAAAAAGCTTATAAAAGCCGAATTAAAGCACCTCATCTCAGTTGTAGTTGTAGCTGTTTTAAGCGCACTGTTTGTTTACTTAATGCTGTGAGATTGGATTAACTTTATTTGTTTTGAAGTGAATTCTGTTTAACGTTTGAGATATAGTACTAATATCTCTGAGGAAATATTTCCGCATTTTGTTTTATTTCTTGTGAAAAGCATGAATTTTGTTAACTTTTTTAACGACTGGTGCCTTCAATCCATTACGAACCCGTACGCACGCAACACTATTATAACAAGGTAAGACTAAGCCTAAATTTTAGGACTATTAATAAAAGGTCAAAGAGAAGTATTATTTGGATCCTCTTAACAAAAGCTCTTTACGATGGTGTACTGAAGCTTATAAGCCATAGATATAACATTGCTTTAAGTTATGGTTATAACATGCAGAAATTTAAGGGTTTGTCGTTGTGTTGCGTTTGTTAGTGACATACATTCTAGCGAGAGTGACTGAATAATATATTAATGATACTATGTCACGAAAGTGGACCTAAATTTCGTTTTCATTCAGATCAATAAGCGAATAATAAATCGATATCTCACAGGTAAGTAAACCATGTAGTTTCAAATGACATAAAACAAATTTTCATTGGAAAGTGTCTTTTGCATAACAATGAGGAAATTACAGTGTTTGTTTTTAATTTCATATTTGGCATCACGTACTCGAATTCAAGAGTAAAATGAAATAAAAGCCATTTCTTAGCTACCGGATTTGAGAATATTTCTAGATAATGTACGCTTTTTCTTGAATTATGCAACAAACAATTATTAAAATGTTTCTGACCAAAGCAAAAATTGTGTGATAAAAAGAAAACAGTTAATATAAAAGTTAAAAAAAATAGACAAGTTAAAAATTTTTAAAAAGAAAAATCTGAATTTTAACGATCAAATCAAATTTTAACGGTCGCCAAAAGGGTTTGTTAAGGTTGTAGGGATTTATATTTATTTTAAATTGTAAGGTTTTAGTTTAAACTAACAAAGTTTTATGTTAATTTTCTCTTTCCTGTAAGTTCTTATTTCAACTTCCCTTTAGAATGAACGCGCGTTTCACCTTTATGCTAATTTGAAGTGGAGCCAAGTTTCTATTTAAAGGTTAGCGATGAAATTCTCGGTGTAAGAGAGCTTTTAGTCTCAGATCACTGCGGCTCTGTTCGACGTCCACCTGACTAGCTAGTATTTAAGTTCTAAGCCTTAGCGCTGTTACGCTATTACTTATTGAAGAAATCTAAGTGCGTTAGTATTAGCTAAATCTTGCTACGCACCTTTAATAGTTTAGCATAGAGGCCAACCTCGCGTTTAAAGCTCTGAGAGCAACGACCACTTAATTTTTCTACTCAACTTTATTTTAAATTATTTGATTGTTCAGTTTAGACCCAAGTGCGTTCATTATTTTCTGTTATCCCTTCCGAGTTGGGAAGTGGCTGTAAATAGTCGTTTAATAAAAAGGGTCATTTTACAACCCTCCTTGCGTGCAGTTATTCTACCATTTAACTACAGTTATTCTACCACGGAACATAGCTGCGTTCAACTCCCTGTTCAAGATCAGGACTTTAACAACTTCACGAATATGTTCGCCAAAAGTATGCATAGAACACTCAGTCTTGACTAAATAACCAGTTAAATATAATTTAAAATCCTTTCCTATAAGCCTTCATTCCCCTAATCGTCAGTGCCAGAATATTTAAATTTGGTAGCGCGCGTGAATTAATGCAGATTCTACCAGTGGCAGAAAAGGTTTGAGTATGAAGTTCCTAGAAGGGAAAGTTAGAGAGTTTGGGAAAACTCTGTGCGTAATGTAGCTTGAGCTTCGGCTTAGCAGTTATTGCTGGTTAAACGTGGCATTACAGCTTTTACTCTGCTGCCACTAAGTTATCAACGCTTTGTTAAGTTACAGGATACTCTGAGGCTTGTAGCGTAATTCTACTACTTGTTAATATCTTCAAATTTTGAGTTTAGATCTTACCGTTTCAGTTTCCGCCCAAGCAGAGGCGTAGTTTGTTAGCGTCGAGTGGACGCATTGTAAATAATTTAAAGAGTAGTTTTAACCCTTGTTCTGTGCAGTCACCATTCTCCAGATTTCACACAAAACATAGACAAGTAGACCTTACAAGGTCTTTTTACGCTCTCTCTGAGCTCCAGTCTGCTGTTCCACTCACTCCTGCCAACACATTTCTTTTTGTCTTTTAGTATTCAGCACGATTTTCTTCGCAGTTACACCATATACAATTCAACAGCAAAACTATAAAATTTTAATAGCAGCATATGTTCAGAATTCCCGATGGAGTGTTAAGTGTCGGCATACGTTTTTATATTTTTTCAATCTTTTCTCAGTTCGCATACCAATGTTCAGCTTTCTTAGTTATATAGCTTGCGAAACTTTTGTCTTTTTATTATTAATGATTTGTGTGTTAAATTTATTAATTAAATATCACGTTCTTCGCACTTATTATACATAAAATTCAATTCCACCGCAAAATCACAAAATATTTAAAAACAGCCTGTCTTTAAAATTTCGGATAGAGCGTTTCGCGTGCTGTAGATAAAAATATTTTATTCCGTACGTTTTCCTGACAAAGCCATCGCTTGCCTTGAAATCACGCAGTTTGTTAATAAAAAATTCATTAAAGTTTTAGAGGAACATAATGCAAACATACAAATTCTTCATTATTTATTTTCTTTAAAAAATAATGTAGGGCAATAATATTTGATGGCAAACATTTGAAAAGTGTTACATCTATTTATATTTGAAGACGCAGAATTCCATTCCGCGACTCGTAGCCCATTCGGCCCAACGCCCTTTTGTGCTACTAATAAGAAAGAATAATTATGGAGTGTGCCTTCTGAGTTACAGCCAAGCCTTTGAAAATTTTCATTGGACAGTGCATTTTATGACACTTAATTGGAAGTAGTTATGACGTAAATTAAATAATTTAAAATTAGTCTAATTGTTTTAATAATGGAAATTTTGACCTCTCTTGACTTCTTTAATTTATTCAACCTGGAAATCTACTTTTCTGGACTACACTGTCATAGAAGTAATATCAGAAGGCTGTAAACTGAAAACTGCTATAAGAAAAGCACACCATTTTGAACCCATTATAAAATGTTATACAGCAACTACTACTACTTCCTCCTCCCCCCTTCCCTTTATTTTCCTTTTCACTTTCCTTTTTCCTTTTCTTTCTTCCCCTCCTTTCCCTTTTTCCTTTTCTTTCTTCCTTTCCTTTCCCTTTTTCCTTTCTTTTCCTTTATTTCTTTTACTTTAACCATGTGGAAAGCTTTACTTTTATTTACACGCAGTATTTTTGTAATAAATGATTTGATATTACTGTGTAAAATCTGTTTCTACTACTCCACATAAAATAGCTATGATTATATTGGAATTGGATATGATTATATTGGAGCCACATAAAATAGCTACAATGAACCTGGCGAATTCTCGCACAGGCGTGAATAAATACCAGCGCAGAAGAAGGGTGAAAAGTAACCTTTTTTAATTCAAAGTTTAACAGAAAGGCGCGATCTTCGTCCATTACAAAAAACACCGTCAGCTTGGGGTGAAAAACTTAAATGTAGAATATAATTCAAATCGAATCTAAAATAGAATAGTGCTGGATTAGCACCTTAATTTACACCTAGCAGGTTGACACTAAAAAACCTAGCAGGCGTGATGATAATCCGAAATGGTCAAAAGGCTTACTAGCGTAACAGAGAGATATTATCAACGAAACGTGCGCTGGCTAGCGAAAACACGCTCTGAATAAACTCAGCGATTTCCCCATTTAAATATTCCCCTCACTTTAAATTTACATTCTGGCCAGAAAATACAAGGGAATGTTGAGAGTTTAAGGAATGGTTTCAAACTTAAAATAAATTTGTTATGCAAAATAAGGTAAACCCTACAACTGTAGTAGAATAATTTATATATTTCTTTTTTTTTTTTGGAAGGGGGGATCAGACTTTCACAGCCTCAGTGCTCGTCATTCATCATATCACAACATGATAATGAGTTTTTGGTTGAAAATAACAAGATTAAATAGTACCATTAGTAAAGATGCATGTTTTTTCCCAAGAATTCAGAGATGAAATGAGTCTGTCAACATATGCTTAGAAGACTGTATTTTAAAAGACAAAAGTAGAAGGTATTTTCTCCATCCTTTTCGCATGCTTTCCTGATGGAACAGTAGCACACTCGGCGCGTATTCGAGAGATACGAGTCCCGGCGAGGTCATTGCTCATTTTTCACGTCTCCAGCATAAAAAAACCTAATGACTGTACAAAAGATTTTCAGACTGTGTTTTATTGAACTGAATGTTGAGAGAATTCTAGCGAATATCCAATTTGAACATGCAGGTCAGTTCTGGAACCCAGAATAATTCCACCCCAAACGAGCACTCCTGCACCACCGTAACGGTGTCGTTCAATGATGTTTTCTTGGTGGTAACGGGTACCCGGAGCTCTCCTTATGAAAGTCCGGCGAGAATCAGACTGCAAGCTAAACCTGGACTCGTCGGAAAACATCACACAAGCCCTCTGTTGCGGTGTCCACAATGCATGCTCTCTACTCCAGGCTAACCGCAGGCGACAGTGAATTGCAGTAAGTGGAACGCACGACAGGTCTACGAGCATATAGCTCAATCTTCCCTATGCGTCAGTACACGGTCTGCCTGGAAATTGTCGTACCAGTGGCCGAAGAGAGCCGACGAGACAGGTCTGAGGCTGTGTTCCGTCTGTTTCTTTTGGCAGTAACTGCCAAATACCGGTCCTCATTCGGCGTTGTAACTCTGGGGCGACCTGTGCTGTAACGTCTACTCACATGACCATCATCTCGGAATCGTTGCCAAAGCCTGGAGATGACACTCTGGCCAATTCCAAGTTCCTCTGATACTTCCAGTTGGGTACGCCCACATTCTAGACGTCCGATAATTCTACCACGTAAAAAATCATCCAAATACGTCCTTTGTGTCATAACTATTCGGTTATTGCACCGAAATGCTTATAAAACGCCTGCGAACAAGTTTACTTCTTTGCCTGTATTCCTTATATATCACTCTCTTACACTCTCGTCATTGTGACGTACCATCGGTGTCATCTGGTTACTTCCTGAAATTTGCATATGATTCTTGAAGATGTGTGTAGTGATTTTACAGGTGATATATTTATTTTAGAGTTCGATTTCCGCGTGACTCCGAATTATCCTTAATTTATGGACAGGAGTGTATAAGGCGTGTTCAAATGAAAGTGATTCGAAGCGCCACATGCAAAACGTTTGCACTGGAGTTTCGTGAAACAACGTGATAGTGAAGCTGTTTGTACCACGTATGCACATGCGGAAGGAGATGTGTGCTAACTTCAGTCGCAAGGACGTGGCATTCATTCAAAAATGGCTGGTGGGGATGCATCTGCGTCGAAAACGGATCATCGAGCTGTAATTAAGTTTTTGACACTGGAAGGGTGTAAGCCGGTGAACATTCATCGAAGAATGGTGGCTGTGTACGGAGACTCGTGTGTCTCGAAGCCCACGGTGACGAGGTGGGCGAGAATGTTTAACGAAGGTCGCCAGAAGACAGCGGATTTACGCGGTCCGGTTAGGAGCGCAAGGTTGTGGCAGATAAGCTGATTACGGACACTGACACGGGAATCGAGGCAAATCGACACAGAAACATTCGTGACGTTGCAAATGAGTTGTACGTTGATGCATTTCAATCATTATAGATTGCTGTTCCTATCTATGTATCTGTTTTATTACTATTGCTACACATTTCTTGGATACACACCTCGAATCAGTTTTATTTAAACGCCCATTATATTTACTATTCCCAACGTAAAAGAATATATGTGAAGGAAATTTCCCAAATTTTTCCAACGTAAAGAAACTTTCCCAACGTAAATGAAATTTTACAATTTCCTAACGTAAAAGGTGGTGGTAATGACGATCGTGAGTTAAGCCCTTCGGAGCAGTGTCTTGGAGTTTTTGAAGGGAGTGCGGGACTCAGTACTGTCAATGTTACCGGATCGTGCGATATTTCGCAAACTCATTATTTTTCATCGATCGATAGCATCTTTTATTTCAGAAATAATTGGGGTGCAATTTTTAGATGTTTTCCCCTTATACTCTTCTGCTTATAAGATCAATATTACAAACGTTGCCAAACAGATATCAGCATTAGAACTTCTGCTTGTCTATATCAATATTACAACATTGCCAACAACGTTTAGGTGCCGAACGTTCAGTCCAACATTTTGCAGCCTCCAGGAAAAATGTTGAGCAATATTTAATCCTGATTTTTCGATTGCAAAGAAGGTTTCAGTTGTACAGACATTACATTCTTTCGAAGCAGGAGACATGAAAAATGAGCAATGCCCTCGCCGGGACTCTAACCTCAGACTTCTCGAATACGCGCCGAGTGTGCTGACCATTACACCACGAAGGCATTCTCTGAAGGCGGGAGAAATACCTTATACGGTAAAAATGCGTGTATTGTGCAACTACTGCGATTTCTCAATCTGTGATTTTATTATGTGAGAGAGTTAATTCTTGTTCCACATTACATAAATGAAGAGTGATGATAATACAAAAAATGATAGAAAATATGATGTACAGGATGTAAAGTCTTTAAAATTACTTGTTGCACTCCGATGTCGTATAAGTATCCAGTTTCAATTTTTATGCCGTCTGTATGGACATCCGGCTCTGCATTGTCCGAATGGACTGTCAGGATTAGTCCGGGTTGTTTTCTTTCCTCAGTAAATTCTTCAGTCTCGGCATCTAACAATAACATCAAATCTGAAACAGAGCAGAAACTGATGCTTTTATATTTATTCTTCTATATTCAAAAATTAAACTGGGTCATTGATATGTGAAAACGTTTAGACATAATGGTAACGTAAGCATCTAACTGCTTTCATATCAGAAAAATCTATCTTATCATAACATTTAATAGCTTTGCTATCAGAAAAATGTACAGAAATACACTGGTTATCATAAATTACGGAAAAAGTACAAAAATCACGATTGCTGAAAATGTTACATGTAGAATTTTAAGAAATTTATACACAACATGCAACACATAATAAGGTATCAAATAACGTACAAAGAAATTACCAGACAATTATGTTAGTATAGAAATTAGCACATGTATAAAATGAACAAATCGAAGGTGTCAGTTTGCTATAGGAAACGTACCTTCAATATGGAATAGAATCGCGTCTAGAAGCAACACAGTACATTCAACGATGTGTGATGCTTTCAATTATGCGGTCTATCAGTTCCATAGGAAGCGAGAGCCATTGCTCTTGTATAGCAGTCGCAAGCGCGGCAAGGGTCTGAGGGAGCGGATCCAGAGCAGTTAGACATCTCCCTAAAGCATCCTAAACGTGCTCGATAGGATTCAAGGCCGGGGATCGAGCTGGCCACTCCATGCGCATACTTGTTTCTTGTTGAAGATGATCATCTACGATGCGAGTCAAGTGTGGTCCCGCGTTGACGTCCTGTAACAGGAAAGCATCACCTATTGTCCCGGCATATGGGCGCACATAAGCATCAAGGATGTCATCTCTATAAACCTGAGCATTCACGGTTCCCCTTGGAAAGACATGGAGGTCTGTGCGTCCAACCAAAGAGATGCCACCCCAAACGCAGATACTGCCTCTTCCGCATGCATCACTTTCACGGATATTTGACGGATGACAACGGGTTCCAGTTTCTCTCCATATCAAATAACGCCTACTATCGATTTCTAGACTAACGTGGACTCATCCGTAAAGAGAACCGCCATTGATCAGACGTTCAGTGGACATGTTGTCTTGCCGACTGCAAAAAGGTCCCTCCTATGGCGTGACGTGAGCGGCACGCAAATGGCTGGTCGCCTCGCATGCAGACCACCTTCGTGAAGCCTTCTATGCCCCGTTGACGTTGACACCAACATTCCGGTGGCTGCAGCAAGGAAGGATCTAAGAAGAGTCGGAGTAGCAGTTCTATTTCTGCTTCCACTTCATGACAAATATCGGTCATCGGCGCTCTAAGTAGCAGTTGGCCGTCCTTGGCTAACATTGCTCCCTCTTCTACTTCTTTCAACCTGTCCGACTACTTTTCACGCTGTCGCGTGCCAGCAATCGCCTTCAATTATCACTCCTTTCAACACTGAAATGCCGCCCCAGAGGTTCCTGCTCAGGCAAGCGAGCGCTTGAAAAGATTTTCCTGTCCCATTGTGTGGACTTCTCATTCAACTCTGGGCATTTAAACCTACTCGGTTCCATTTTTCGTAACGAAGATGTGGAGGTTATTGTTTTTATTAGCAAAGGTACTAAGCCATCGCCTTGGTCCTAGATACCGAATCTGTGGTTTGAAATTGCTTCCAAAGTCTATGAATCAAAGAAGGGCTCACATTTAGCCATCTGGCCACTTCTGTTTGACTTTGTCCTGCCTCTAGTCTCCCAATGGCTCTGCATCGTAGGTCTGCAGGCTAATGATGCCTGGAGGTCATTATTACGAATTGGCTATCTCATATTTCTGATGTTACTATCACAGTGAAATATGTAGGCTTGCTCTCAAACATGGACTTTTAAGCTCCTCGCAGATGACGTATTCCGAGTGCAGCGCCACTAATTTGCATATTGCAGTTTTACTCAGCTAATCTTACTTGGCAACATATTCAAATTTTACACGCTTTGGCCTATTTTTGAGGGCGTTATCGCTATTTTTGTGATTTTTCCTTAATTTATGATAACCAATGAGGTATACCTAACATATAAAATTATTGACTCCAAGCAGCTATCTGTCAGTTAACTGATCAATTCTTTGTCTAAATATTTCTCAAATGGTCAATAATTTTTAAAGATATTGTTCAACTATTTCTTCATTAGGGAATACTGGATTGAATACTGCACGTTTATCGAGGTTGTAATGTACCATAGTAAAGTTAATTTTGAATTTCTAACTAGTTATTATTTAAGGGGCAAGGGGCAATTTGCCCAGAAGGACTATTAATCTGGTTTTGGCACACTTTGCATTGATTCACTAAAACCGTTGTTTCACTTTTCAAATTGTATCCACGAAATATTATCGCCCTGTATTATATTTGGAGAAATTAAATAATGAAGAATCTGCATAAATGTAGATATGTTTCTCGCATTCTGATAAAACGACGGTACCTAGAGCCATCTAATTTTGAATATTAATCGTTTTCACACGATTATGGGCCCAAATTTGAGAAGCCCAAATTTGAAATTTGTTTTTTTATCGATTTCATATTTTCTAAAACTTTAACGAATTTCCAATTAACAAACTCAAGGAGTTCAAACTGAGCAATGGCAACGTTGTGCAGAAAAACTTTTATCTCCAGGGCGTGACACTATGTATCAGAAATTCTAAAGATATGCAAACTTTAAATTATTTTGCGATATTGCTGTTGAACTGAATTTTATGGTTTAAGGGCGAAGAACATGATATTTAATAAGTAAAGGTAACACATTAAAACGTTAAAAAACGCCCTTTTATACGTAATTTAAAATCTGAAACCTTTCAGATTTTTTTAAAATTTATTTTTAGGTCTTTTTCGTCAAGGCTATTATTTCCAAACGTAAAAGGTGGTGGCAGTGACGATCGTATGTTAATTCCTTCGGAGCCTTATATTGGAATTTTTGGAGGGAGTGCTAGACTGCGTATTCTCAATGTTGCTTGATAGTGCAATATTTCGCGAACTTGTTTTTTTTTTTACAAACCTGAGAGACTAAAATTTATGATTTCAATCGTTGAATGATATTGAGAAATTTTTGCTACTCCATGATCCTTTTATATTTCTTTTTGCGACTTTAAAACTTTTTAATACACTGCTCGACATTGAAAGTGCAACACCAAGAAGGAGTGGTCAGAAATTTATGCAAATTTTAGAGTAGATGCACGTCACTGAGTTATGCGAATGATGTGAAATGCGCAGCTGTCCGAGGAACGTGAACTAAGATATAAGGGAAGGAACGTGCAGAATGGGCAATATTCGTGTCTTTATTTCTGCCAGACGAATTATCGAAGAAAGCTGGTTTTTGTCCCGGAGGATACGTGTAATAGGAGAGAATGCCAGGCCGCCGTCAACGAAGGCACTTCCAGCAGATAGACGATTTTACGAGGGGTATGGTGATCGGACTGAGAAGGGCGGGTTGGTCCTTACGTCAAATCTCAGCTGATACCCATATTGATGCGAGCACGGTGCATCGGTTATGGCGAACATGGTTGAAAGAAGGGAATGTGGGAAGAAGGAGGGGTGCAGGTGCAGTCAGAGTGACGTCAGCACGCGTGGATCGACGCATCCGCCGACAAGCTGTGGCGGTCCCGCAAGTCACTTGTACCGCGATTCTGCAGCACGTGAAAGATACCCTGGATGTTCCTGTGTCGACGAGAACCATTTCCCGTCGATTGGTTGAACGTGGCCTGCACTCGCAACGCCCGTTAACAAGACTGCCATTGACCCCACAGCATAGACGTTTAAAATGGTGCCGGACTGGAGCGATGTGGATGACAGAATGGCGAAACGTCGTGTTCTCAGATGAGCCACGCTTCTGTTTATCCAGTGACAGTCGCCGCATACGTGTGTGGCGTTGACGTCTAGACAGATCTAATCCGACAGTAACTGTGGAACGCCCCACCGCGCGACAACGGGGCGTCATGGTTTGGGGCGCTATTGCCTACGATTTCAGGTCACCTCTAGTTCGTATATAGGGCACTATGACGGCCCAACGATACTTGGATAATGTAATGTGGCCGGTGGCAATCCCCTACCTTCAGGGGCTGCCTAATGCAATTTTTAAGCAGGATAACGCCCGACCACACAGTGCTCGCATCTGCCAATATGCTCTGCAAGATATACAGGTGCTTCCCTGGCCGCCGTACTTTCCTAACCTGTCACCAATGAAACATGTGTGGGATGTGATTGGACGCCGTTTGCAAACTCTGTCCCTGCCTCGTTCAGAAGACGAACTGTGGCAAATGGTTGAAAGGGAATAGAGAACCATCCCTCGGGACACCATCCGCACTCTTATTGGCTTTATGCCTAGACGTGTTTCTTCGTGCATTGCTGTCCGCGGTGAGCCGACGCCGTTCTCGCTCTGTATTCTGACTATCATTTTGAAATAAAGATCACTTATTGCTGCTTCCTGTCTCTGTCTTTTTTCCAAATTTCATCACTTTCTTACCACTCCTTCTTGGTGTTGCATTTTCAATGTCGAGCAGTGTATATCGTGAAACACTTATACGTTAAAATAATGTGACGTATCAACTAAAAGTATTTTGTAATAACAATTGTCATTTTTAATAATAATTGTCATTTATAATAATAATTGTCATTGTTATTGAAGTCGACAAGTTAAATAAGTGAAACAAGTAGAATGAGAAATTCCTTGAAAAGCATTAATAATTAAAATAAAGCAAAAAATAATGAATTGGGAAAAGGAACTGGCAACTCAAAAAAATTAATACAAAAACGCTAGCAATCCAAAGAGGCAGTTATCAGTGGATAGTAACATGTTAATTTAAAAATTTAAAAAAAATCTGAAAGCTTTCAGTTTTTTTATTTCGCCCAAAGAGGTGTTTTGTAACGTTTTATGTGTTATACCTTTACTTATTAAATATCATATTCCTTGCACTTAAACCATAAATTCAATTCAGCAGCAATATCACAAAATATTTAAAAGATCATATCTTTAGAATTTGCGATGCAGTTTCGTGAGCTGGAGATTAAAGTGTGTTTTTCCCTTACAGTGTTGCCGTTGTTCCCTTTGCAATCGCTGAGTTTGTTAATAAAAAATTCTTTAATGTTTGACAACATATGAAATCGATAATAAAACAAATTCCAAATTTGGGCTTCCAGATGCGCAGAATTTGATGTTTTTAGGTACTGTTGTTTTAGGTACTGTTGTTAGTGCCAGAAACACACATACATTCATTTAGATTCTTCATTATATTATTACTTTTAATATAATGCAGGGTTGTAATATTTGATGGCAGCAATTTGAAAAGTGGACCTGATATTTATGGCGAACCGACAAAAAGTGCCAAAAATAAAATTAAGAGCTGTTCTGGGCAAATTGTCCATTTAGGCTAATCATATAAAT
The DNA here is from genome assembly GCA_000611955.2 of Stegodyphus mimosarum. Lineage (NCBI taxonomy): Eukaryota > Metazoa > Arthropoda > Arachnida > Araneae > Eresidae > Stegodyphus > Stegodyphus mimosarum. The sequence continues at coordinate 548,016 of KK119097.1, forward strand.
TAAATCGGACTAAGTTAAAAGTAAAAAATTGATGATTAAACAATGGATAATTAACGCTATTGTTATAATATTTTCGCCCCAAACTATAAAGTAATACATAATTAAAACTACTTATAAAGTATTTCTCCTGCTTTCTTCGCATGCCTTCGTGGTGTAATGGTCAGCACACTCGGCGCGTATTCCAGAGGTGCTTGATTCGAGTCCCGGCGAGGGCATTGCTCATTCGTCTTCAAAAATACCTAACGTCTCTACATACTAGGAATCAAATTACAGTCCGCAATTTACGAAACCAATAAGACTGAATTTTTGACAATGTCAGAAGCCGTATGATCATAGGTAACTATGACGTGACGAAAATCATGTGATAACTGATGTTATATGCTGCTACTTTTTGCGAATTTTCAATTCTTCCTCTGATATTTTGTAGAGACATTAGGTAATTACGAAGCAGGAGAGGTGAAAAATAAGCAACGCCTTCGCCGGGAATCGAACCACGGACCTCTCGGTTACGCTTCGAGCATGCAGACCACTACACCACGAAGGCATGCGAAGAAGGCGGGAGAAATACCTTATAACTTTAGTTGAAAAATTTCTGACAAATAGCTAGGTCAGTATGCTTAAGTCTTCTGTCAAGCAGTGCCTATTCTGATTATGAACTTGGTGCCATGTTTTATGTTATCAGATCCACAGAACTCTTGTTACTGTCTCAACGTATGATAGTCCTAGAACCTCTCGACAAGTGAGAATCTAATCTCCGTATGGCTAATGGACTCACAAGTGGAGAAGCTGTAAAATCGCTAAACACTTGTAATTCAACTGCGTTCCGAATCCCGACGAACGAACCGGTGCATAGAAGATTTGTGGTTTTTCTCCATGTGTGACATGAATACTAACCAGTTTCTCTCAAAAATACCTCTACGAAAGCATCCCTCCCCATAGGTAAATTGTTCTCGAGTTTCTTTGCTTTAATAAGTTTTAAATTAGCCTAACCTAGTTAAGTGGCTAACATCTCGGACAGAGACTAACTCGAGAGACATCCAGTAGAAATGGCTAAACCGTTGGCTACTAAGCGACTTGTAATTTCAGATCATTGATTACAGCATAAGTTTGAGAAAAACTTTGATTTATTTTCTTTTCTGAAAATGATTCACTGTATTTTCAATAGAAATGAACTAAAGGACGCAAGAACTGGGCACCCGTCCTGGCTACCTCTCGGGGTGAGTATATCCAAGCTCTTGAGACCCCTCAACGGTGGCGCAGACCCCACAGTCCCTGCCTGGCTTTACACAAAGCATGGGACAAGGAACAAAAGCTAGCAAATAAAAAACAAAAATTAGATACTTAATCATATTTGCCCTCGGGCACCACTCCATCGGCATCGACTTTCAACTTGGTGCCTTGTCCACCTTGTCAGTCCCCTTCACTGGGACTGTGAGGGTTAAACTCCCGATGACAAGGTCGGTGAACTCCGATCTAGCTCCAACACAGACAGAGGAAGAGTCACGACAGCACCAGTACGGTCCCTGCCGGGCCTGAACCAACCTTAGAACCTTAGAATTAAACCTTAGAATTTCAACCTTAGAATGAACTACGGCTCTAGTCCTGTGAAGTCAACTTATGTGCCCTCTTGGTTGAGACTGCCTAAGTACAGATCCTAGCCAGTACTTCCCAGGAATTCTCTGAGTCAACCCCCGGGGAGAAGAAATGCGCTACAATAAACTGCTGTCCTTTGGTAAACTTATTCGTATTGAATATGAGTTCTTAGTAAAATAAAATTTCGCTGGTGATTTTGGGTGTCGGTAAATAAGCAACATGCCTGAAAAACGAGATGAAATTTCTAGCTTGGCGTATCATATACATTCTCAGTAAAATTCCATCCCAACTAGCTACCTTTACTCTCAACTGAAATATAAACTAAAATATATAAAATTATTTCTAACCGTTTTCATCTTGCCAAAAGTCTGCTTCACTTGCTGTCAAGTATTCTCCGCTTTTACTTTTAGAAGAGAACGAATAACAGTTGCCAAAATCAGGATCATATAAATATCTAAAACGCCTGAAATATAGAAAGAAAAGAATTTGATTCTCTAATATTATTTAGGAGAAATCGTGTGACGGCACCTATACAAAGGACAAATATTTCTGTTAGTTAATGGAATCCCAAGAACTATTAGTAGATGCAGTGTAAGCGGACTTTAACTGCACGAACCCGTTTATAAGCAAATGCTTTTCTATCAGAAGACATTTCGGAGGTATACAATCCCAAAAATGCTATTTAATACACACACACTTATATATATATATACACACACACACACAGGCCAATGAATTAGAATCTGAATACGTGCTAGGGATGAAGTATGCAAATTTTCTTTATGAAGTGAGTTATTACGCGTGGTTAGAATGCTAGTATACATTATAAGGTCTAAGAGTGCTTTTTCACGATGAGTGAAGTAAAACGGAGAAAACGACAGATCTTTCACCATTTGAAAAAGGGGTTAATTTGTTGATGCCTGTTTAGCAGGGGCCTCATTTTCGAAAACAGCAAATCTCACTGGATTCTCAAAAGCAGCCGTATAAAAGGTTTTTCAAAAGCTGGAATCAGAACCCACAGTTCTTCTCTAGAAGACGTAACTGCGGTTCGAGCACAGTTTTCCAAGAGAGTGTCATTTCTGACGAATTGTACGGAAGAACAGAGACTCTACTGTGCTTCAAATGACACAAATCGTCAACCAAGGCTGTACCCAACAGATTTCAGCTCGGACCATGCGCAGAGAATTGGATAGGAATGCATAGTCGGGTGCTTGTGAAAAACCACTTATTTCTGGCCAACATGCAATAATTCAATTGCAGTGGTGACGGGAAAAAAAGACACTGGATATCAGAGAACTGGAAACGGGTAATGCGTTCGGATGAATCACCCCACACCTTATTTTGCACTGATGAAAGATGTCGAATTACGCGAGAATCCCATGAAGCCATGAATCCATCTTGCCTTACTCGCGCTGTGCAAGGGTCTGGAGGGAGAATCAGGATATGAGCCATGTTCTGCTGGTATGGAAGGGATGCCCTGGTGTTCCTCGAGGGTAAACAAACAGCCATGAGATACCTAAATATACTGTCAAACCAAGTGCATCCTGCAATGTTGCATTTTTATTCTGGTGGCGACGGATACTTCAGGGACGATAATGCAACTATACATCGTGCCAGAAGTGTTCAAAACTGGTTCGCTGAACATCAGTCTGACTTCCAACACCTTCCCTGGCTGCGTATTGCCCGGATTTTAACCCCATAGAAAATGTGTGGAATATGGTGGAAAGACGCATCCAACAGCATTCTCTTCTTCCATCAGATTTACAAGATCTAAAAAGCTGCATAGCCAATGCACGGTATTCTTTGGACTTAAATCCACTGCAGAAGCTTGTAGGCTCGATGCCAAAAACGAATCAGAGCATTTATCCTTGCAAAAGGTGGTCTAATAAAATATTGATCTTGGGTTTCTAATTCACTGGCCAACGTGTATATATATAATTAAATCAATGCTGGTAGAAAACTGGCTATTAGAAAGAATATAAATCAAAATTGAAACAAAACATCATAATAACATAACAGATAGACGAAAAGTCTTTTATTTTTTTTCCAAGGAGCAATCGAAAAACTTTTATAGAGTATTGTTTATGAGTTATATCTGGGTGATTATCAAAATAAATAAAAAAATGACTATTAAAAACAAAAGAATTTAAAGTAAAACATGTAATGTTTAATCAAGGAGAGATATTTATTTGTCTTCTTTTAACTTAACTTTTGTAACTTATCTTTTAAAATAATCTGGTTTCTTTTCCTGAAATTTTGACTTTAAATTTAATTAATTTTGTTTTACATTTAGACTTGTTTTGCAGCAGCTCTATAGCAGCTTTGCCGTTTCTTCGATTAAATAAATTTACCTTGAATATTATTTATTTAATTCACGCAGAAGTTATAAGTGCTGTTTTTTGCAAATGAAATGTATCTTGACGGATTTGTAATTGTAAGAAACTGGGCAAAACGCTCTTTTTATTCCAGCCTGTAGGAGTTGAACTGATGATGGCACAAACTGATTTGTAGTTTACTGAAGTTTTAAATGTAGTAAATTTGTGTCATTGTCAGTTCAAAAACTGCCTGATCCATTTACTTCTCTCGGTATACCAAACCCCTGAGGACGATGGCCCCGAGAGATGTAAATACTGTATTATTTACATTATATTTTTGATATCATTTTTCTGCACTATTTTTTAAACTATTCTTTGCAATATTAGTTGCTCTTTTTATGCATTTGCTGCACTTTGATCTCGTTGCTGGATACGTTTGATTCATAGCAGTTAATTGGTTTTCATTTTTATTTTTTATATTTTCCAGTAGCTTGCTCCATGTTGAATATGAATCGGATTTAAGTATTTCTAAATTTAAATTTATTACGAGCAGTTTTTGCAGCTTACAACGCTTCATTGGAACTATTTATGAACTTCTTCATACATATTAATTTAGAAGTAAAACGACGAAAATCAGCGTTATATTTGCAAATTTTCTCAGGATTAATTTCGATGGTTTTACCGAACCAACAACCTCAGCTGCCAAAGGACAAATAAAGGAGAGAAGATAAGTTAAGAAAGCCTGGACAGGAGACAAGCTACTGGCGCCATCTGTTGATGAAACCAGAACTAAAACATAATTTCTTTAAAGGCTGAAGGTAAAGATGGATTGCAATTAGGGTCGTTAACTAGAATAGAAAGATTTTTTTTGAATGTGAAACGCTTCTTGAAAATCTAATTTACCAACGGAAGATGTTATTTGAATAATTTTGGATGCAGAAAAATGGAAAGTGTGATTTTTCGGACCAACAGCGCTGGGCAGCACAGGACTTCTGTTTTTCCTTTTTCTTAACATATGCCTTGTGTCCCTTTAAGGTGACAGAGAAAGAGAGATGTCACCAAGGGAAGGGTTAACATTTCTAGACAGTTTGGTTTCGATATCAATTTAAAATTCGGACCCCAAAACCCCTAGTTTGACGTAGTTTTGAATAATTCTATAGATTTTGAAGATAATTAGATATACAAGCCTTCTGAATATTAAAACTAGGGATGTAGTATCGATTGAATAATTTCCCGAAACGTTATGAACAGTTCGTAAATTAAGTTTTGTAGTAACGACATTATGAACAGTTCATAAACGAAGTTTTCATTTTCCTAATTAAAATGCTGCTAAATTATCCATTTATATGCTATCCATCCTGCTCCTTGATGCTTCTATATTAAATAAGTTAAATTTCTTTGTTACTTTGAAAGTCATTTTTTCTCATCATTTAATGTTATCAAAATAGACATGGACAAACGTGATCACATTAAGCGAAGTCTACTGTATAATACATTTCAAATTAAAATTATACAGGACAGAACCTAGTTATTACAATACAAGAAACATTCAGAAACACATGCTGATATACTATAAATGGTAACATACACTATGTATCAAAGCAGCATAATCAGTTAAGCATATAGAAAAATGTATATGCGCAAACAGAAGTGGGCGGGACACGCGAAATTCGCCATTGAACGTACAGATATAGTCCCGCATCACTAACTGTATAGTTCTGCCCCAATTTTGAGAGAGAGAATCCGAACGACGATATGAGGATCTCCCAACCTTCCTCCCCCACCACCAGCCTCTCGAGAAAACTTTCGGCTCATCTTGTATTTTGAGTGCCCCGTACTGCACAGACGCTATACGCTTACAAACATCAGTATCTTTTTCCGGATTTCAACCCGGGCCTTTGGTATGTCACTCAGAATCACTAACCAGCTAGGCCGCTTATGTATTTGTACAGAAGGACTTTAAAGATAAGTACATTATATAGTATATGTAATGATTTAGTTCGGAATGAGTTGGAATAGTGAAACATTTTTCGGAATAGTGATAAACATGGCAGACGTATATAACGCATTTGATGACTGAAATTTCGGAAAGCACAATTAACTTGACAGTCACAACGTCCCTTTATTTTTTCACGATACGTAGGTGTTGCATAGATTATGGCATAAGATTTTGCGATAATTTTAAGCTTGCAGTCTGACTTTTTAGAAAACTTTTCTGTTCAAACTGGATAGTGAACTATTGCTGACTTTCCTAGGTGATCCTAGGATGTCATATAGCAGTCAAAGGCTCCCTTTGTAAAAGTCATACGGCCATTAAAGAATCCCTACGGCAGTCGAGAATCCCTTTGTAAAACATTTTTGCCTTTCCACAGCGTGCCTCCGTGGTGTAAGTGGTAGCAGGTCCGATTAAAAATCGGATGATCTAGTGTTTGAAGTATTTGAATCCGGTAAGGGCATAGCTTCTTTTTTTTTACGGTTTTCTGTTTCGAAAAGCCGAATAGATTCTATGCCGTCATGCTTCACCTCTACGTATGTATATATCGCTGAATCTAAATCGGGAGATAAGCGGGAAGCGAGATGCTTATCGGGAACATTTTTAGTGTAGAACTATGACTTTTTAGGGTTGGGAATATTTTAGGAATAAGTGGATGCATTGCATAATTTGATCTAGTGATATAACAGCAATCTCTGCAGATACTGAGCATTGCTTTCAACGTTGCCTCTTTATGAGGTGCAGCATAGGTGTTGCAACGATTTCAATGTCAGTGGCTCCTTGCTTCGCTATTATAATATTGTTTGTTAATTGGCATGCTCATATGAGCTGGGATGCAGCGGCAACATCTGCTATACTCCCTTAAAAACCTTCAAGTTTACAAGAATTTTTAAATTCTGGTTGTTTACGATCGTCATGAATGCTGAAATATATTAACGATAGAAATTTCCGGCACATGCTGCTGACGCAGAAGTTTGCAATGAGAAGTCCTTACCGCAATAATTGTAGATTTGAAGCTTTGCAAATGACTTAAGGGCCGTTCAGACTACTAGGGTATATCTGAGTTAACGGAGTCAATTCCATGTGTCGACTAGCTCCGCTCTACCTGCAGTTCAGATTTCTCAACTGGCTGCCCTATGGGGAAAAAAGTGGTTTGTAACCTTTCTCACCTCCATGGGTTTTGGAGATGGGTCGACTATGTCAGGGGTCTCCGTTAGCTCAGATGAACTCCAGTTTGAAACAGTCCTTAATGATCCACGCGATACAGAATGTTTTTCTACTAAGGGTTTTCGCACATTTTTTTTTAGACAGTTTTCATTGTACAGAAATATTTTACCTAAAATTTTGTGTTTTAAATATCCCATTTAATTATTCTTCGCTATCTTTCTGCATAGAAATTTCCAAGACAATAAAGCTTTTTTTAGTAACCGAAGAGTTGTTTTATCCCATTCCTCTTGAACAGCTTTCCAATGCCCAAGGAGGGTTGTAGGTCGCGGTCTGGACAATCCGCTTTTTTTAAAAGTCCAAAAGCTCAAAATTCTGTGATGATACATCGGGAGATTTAATAGGGATATGTGTGAAGGGTATGATTTTGATACACGTTTCGTGTTCCAATTTTTCCTGGAAATTAACAGTGTATTTTGATGCTCAGCAGTTAGCTTTGCCTTGATGAAGTTCTACCGATGGATGGCACTGTGGTTAAGGAGGAGGTATTTCATATTTGAAAATTGGGTATGAAATATATTTCTGATAATATATGGAGTTGACCTTAACACTTTTCTGCATTCTCTTTAATTTTTATTCGCCGTTCTATCAAAAACCGGCAACAACCATAAATCCCTTTGAAAAACTTTCTTTAGATTCTTTGAACCATGTTCTAAGACTTTTTTCTTCACTTTGATGATAATAAATGGATCTCTTTTCATTGCGGCCATTTAGATTTACCCAAGATTCATTTATTGTGACAACATTTTTGTCCAAATTAGTGTTTCTCACTGAGAATACTGAAGCGCATTCTGCATTCGGAGATATGTCGTGGAGAAAGAAGATTCACATTACGTTTTTTGCCTTTTTAAGATTCAAATCTGCGTGAATCGCTTCCTTACAGTTAAAATTATTCATTTCAATGTCTATGCAACTGTCCTCTGACTTCGAAGATTTTCTTTTAAAACATTACATTTCTTACCTTTGCAACATTCGTAACATTCCGGTTTTTCCTCGGATATATATTATGAATAACTTTTCTCCTTGAATCCAAACTTTGACGTTTTTTCATTCTTATTGACAATATTGTCTATCGTTGCTTAAAATACCGAAAGCGTCATGGCTTCCACATTAATTTTTTTAATAATTCAGTTGAAGTAGTTTTTTTCGTAAAGAACACATACATAGCCTTCCGTCCACTGCTTCTTTAAAAGCGCCTTTTTTCTTGAAAACAAAATTAATAAATAGCAGAGGATAATTTACACTTTTGAAAGTATCGTTGCAATTTAAAAAAAATTCCAAGCAGGCAATTTTTTATAGCAAAACAAAGTCGTCTAAAAAAATGTGCGAACAGCTTCTGTATAAAACGATGAATTTATCCGTTTTGAATGATTCCAAGCTTTGCTATAAAATAATTATTTCTGGGAAATTTAAAGCTTTTTTAATGCATCTTTCCAGTTTTTAGGATCACTGCATAATTGTTACTATTTTCAACCACTGAAGTTTAAAAATGCGGCTTATAAACACTACACTGGAGTGCAAAAATTAAGGACGAGACGGGTTTTCAATATAACTTTGTACAAAAGCTTTTCAAATCAACACATTTAATATCGTAAGATCCCCAATACGTAAGGACATGAGTAATGTAAGCAACACTTACTAAAAGAGAAGTCAGAGGGATGAAAAGAAGCTTTATTGAAAAAGCAGCATGGAGCGCAATGCGACTGAAGGCCGAAACATCCCTGTGATGGGTGTCCAGCAAGAAACATCCGGTCTTTAATAGGGGATATGATCTCCCCTGACTGCTAGGCAGGTTTCACAGCGTCTGCCCATGCTGAGAATGAGGGTGTCAATGAGTTGTTGAGGCATTGCTGCCCATTCGTCTTGCAACGCCAATCGAAGCTCCGGAATCGTTACTGGTGGTAAGGTACGAGCTGCCAAGCGTCTGCCTAGAAAATCCCATACATGCTCGATGGGATTGAGATCCAGAGATCGTGCCGGCCAATCCATACGTTCAATATCCTCACTCTCTAAGAGCTGTTCGGCAGCTACTGTGAGATGACATGGTGCATTGTCGTCCATGAAAAGGAACTGCGGACTCTAAAAAGACGCACATATGGAAGAAGAATCTCGTTACAATAACGGGTCCCGTTGACTGAACCTGCGTCGAAGATGTGAAGGTCTGTACGACTACCAAGCATGATGCCTCCCCAAACGAGAACACCGCCACCTCCATACCTGTCCCTTTCAATGATGTTCGGGGGATGATTGCGGCTTCCCCGCTCTCTCCAGATGAGTATGCGATGAGAATCGCTACTCAGACTGAATCTGCTCTCATCTGTAAAGAGTACTCGTCCCCATTCATTGTCTCTCCAATTCCGTTGTTGCCGGCACCACAGAGAACGCCTTCTCCGATGGGCTGTCTACCGCCTGTTTCTCCTGGCCTGTGAGGCAATATACCGGTCATCTGCGGTTGTGGTTCCTCGTGGACGACCACTACTAAATCCCCGGATAGCTGTTCCTGTAGTTTGAAATTGTCTCCAAAGTCGTGAAACGATGCTGTGAGCAATTCCGAACTCTGCAGCCACACTGCGGCCTTCCTCCAACTTCCCAATGATTCGACCTCGGGTAAAAGCATCCAGATGTCGTCTAACAGATTGATTATTCGCCATTTCTCGCTGAGGCAGCAACTCTATGTGATTTTAACTGCTATACGGCGTGCAATCTCTTTGCCAGAAATACTGATCTTACACCGACAACAAGCTTTATACTACTCAGACACTCCCCCATTACGTCTACCTGCATATCTGCGCATGTGCTACCGTACATCACCTTACTTAATTTCCTGTTGGTCTTTCTGTCCGCTCTGCCTCTTCGTTCAGCTGATATGCTAATTTTTCGACTTCGTCCTTAATTTTTGCACACCAGTGTATATTCCAGTGGTTCACAACCTTCCTTGCCTCATGTACCCCTTTTACCATCGCTAGACGACCATTCTTCTCCTTTCCAGAACTGGAAAAATGCGCATTCATTTGTTTAAATTTACATTATTTTTAAAGTGTTTTATTAATTAATCAGGAAAAAGTATATAAAATGTTGGTAAATACTAAAACTTAAAGTAATTTTTCATGTACACAGACTACGACTATATACGTAACTGCTAAACAAAAGATCGAGCGCAGTACCCCCTGAAAATATGAAATTTTCTCTAAAGAGGGAATTCCCCCTGGTTGAGACCCCTGCTATATACTTTAAGAAAGTGTTGATTTTTATATACCTATTACCTATTACTGTAATGCAATACCTATTACTGTAATAGACCGAACCAAAATGTCATCAACACAATTTCTCCCCCAAAACCATCGCCAGCTTGCGCCAATTTAGCGAGGCAGCCATTTACCCAATGTTAAATAGACTTGCCCCTGTCTTCTTATTTTTCCGGCAGAGCATCGTCTCTAGATTTTCATGTTACATTAAACAGAAAAATGCAACATTTTTTCTTAACTTTCACCAAAATTATCCATGTGTATACGAAATTGGCTACAATATATAAAATAGGTTAATTATTGTCATGTACTCTATTTAACCTCGAATAATTGTGTATATTGCATTCGTTGATGTAATATTTTGTATTTTTGTATCTGTAACGCAATTAAAATAATCACGAATCGCTTGGATGAAATTCGTGCTGCACCTACTACCATAGGCAAAATGTTTGTCTTCTTTAGCATATTAGAAGAGATTTTTAGTGGAAATTTATCTAGTATAATTGGAAACTAACTTTTTGCATTATCGACTTCTTTTGAACCATCTTTCGACATGTATATAATTTAAATTTTGTGTTGGAGTTTTCACTACTTCGGGATATCAATTTATGATTTTATTTTGTGCTTATTGTGTTAAAATTATGTGTTATGTGCTCTATATTTTCGTAACTGCCTGTGTTCGTTATTTTTCTCATGTTCATCAAGTGTCGCCAGCTCTATATTTTTACCTACTGCTTTACATGATTACTTTGTCGACTTGTGACTTTTACGAAATTTTCTCTACTTTATGGACTTAAACCTTAGAACTTTGTTTTTATGTTGATATATTCGAAATAACTTATTTTTCGATGGAAGTTATGTCATTGTGACTAGGTACTCCGGTGATTCACCATTCTCATTCTATCTGTAACTCTGTTAAATGTTCACACTGGGTGTACTACATAACTGATTGTACCAAGTATATCCATGTAACTCAGTCATACCTTTACCTGTATTGGAGCCCATTTTAACATTATTTAAGTTATATCTACCCATCTCTAGCTCTGTACGTGTGTGGACACTGAAATATCTCTCCTTACCGGCAGCATAATTCACAAGTGCACATCAGTGTTGCCAGTGAGGGAGGAGTTTCAAAATAAACCAACGAGCTTCTACCATTCTTGTGACGCTGAATCTCGGAAACTGTGCGTACGAGTGCATTTTGTTGTTTACGTTATAATTTGTATTTGTTTCGCAATTATAAATGTATGGCGTATAAATGCTGCCATCATTTTAATAGAAAATCTCGTTGTGCTTTCATTTTATAGGTTTATTTATTCGTCAACATTTTACTTTCGCGAAATTTATCTCACACTGATATTCGGATAAATGTCCGTGGCATATTATCGCCCTTTATATCGAGAAAATGATTTAAGGTACAATTAGCCTCGAATATTATGCGTTTACTAACACCTGCGGATTAAGAGAATTCAAGCGTATAGCTTTCTTACTGAGCTGAGAATAACTAGAAATGTTACAATGAATGTTACAATTACTTTCTTATCTCAATGTTTGCATTCTTTGGTTTTGAAAGTGGGAAATTTAAAATATGTATTGTGAAAGGTCTGATATACCTTCTGTTAATATTAAAAGTTACACACAAATAAATTAAATATATTCGTTGTTAGCAAGATAAATCCATTCTATTTGAATAGTATTTCTTGTGGAGGCAATACATTTAAGAGTGAACAGCTGTTAATGTGAAATTTAACACACTAAATGTGTAGAAATGCAAATTAGGAAAGTTCACTTGATTAATAACTGTGCATTGTCTATTATTGTAAAACTTCTTTTTCATACAGACTGCAATAAAAATGCTAAGGCTTATATTTTCAAATATAACTATGCTTATATTCGATCTAACTTCGCGCAGAAAACTTTCACAAGAAATCCACGTTGCTTTAGGTATTTTGGACAGGAAATTAGGTATCAAAATATTTTCAATCATCTTTTTTAAAGACCAGCAAAGGTCATGTAAAATGCCATAAATGTTACTGGAAGCCCATTGGTCCATTCTAGAAGCCACTCCCTCGGTGGCGATATACATGTGCACTTACGAAATATGCTTACCGGCACTGCGCCCTTCGTCCATCCTGAATCATTGGCTCGTTCACCACTCGTTTTTGCATCTGTCAGCGCTCGTCAGAGCAGTCGCCTTGTAAGAAGCACACCAAAGTGTTTTGTGATATATGAAGTTATAGTTTCCATTTGCCTGTAGAGATCAAGGTGCACACTAAATCGAGGACTTTGTTAGTTCGCGAATTTGATTTTGGCTGAAGATGACGTACCAGATAGATAAACAGATATCTAACTAATTAGGCTACGCCTATACAACTAATTAAAAAGTTAGCAGCATGCATACAAGATATAAAATAAGATTGATAAAATGTAAAGTGATGAAAACTTTCTTTACATTAAAAAGAACGAATATTTTTGTTGATTTACTTCGTGCAGTCTTCTGAATTTAGTTCGACATTTCCTTTGAAGGCGCAGTCTCTTATCATGACTGAAGGTTGATGTCCAAGATGGAACCTTAAACTCCATTCTTTTTCATTCAAGGCATCTATGTGTAGTCGAACAATTTCTTCTTTAGAAATTTCCTATTTTAAAACAGAAAGCCTTGTGAATTAAAAAATACAGAATTTTAAAATTTAGGCATAAGCAAAGCATTTATAAAAGTTATGTACTGTATTCCAGATTAATAAACAACAAAAGTCATAGAAAAAACTTCTCTTTTAATATTGCATGGTATTATATGGTATATTCAAATACATTTTAAAAAAATCGGTTAAAGTATGACTTTGAAATGTGCTGAGTAATTTTAATTAAATTTTCTGGATTACAAAGATTCATTGCTCTTTTAAATGTTATATAAAAAATCCTCAGCTTTGATAAAACTTTCTGAAAAAATACTTGGTTGTTTGTTGTAATAAATATGTGTAATAATAATTTTTAATGGTATTTACAAAGTCGATTACACTCTTGAAATTATTTGAAGGTTAAATTTGAATTAGTCCAAAGCATATGTCAAAATTAGCGCATTAACCTAAATTTAAAATATCTCTTCCGTGTTTTTACTTATGTAAGTTGAAGCAAAACTAATATTAATGATAACTTGAAGTAGGTGTAATAATCGCTGAAGTTATTAACGAATCAAGTATTTATAAACACTGATAAACATGAGCATATTCTTAACAAAGACATGTATACAAGCCATTTTAAATTTACTTCACTTAAGCTATTAGCCGATCAAGTGTAATACGTATACACTGATAAAGAAGATCATTTTCTTAGTAAAGAAAAGTATACAAGCCCTTACAAATTTATTTCACTTAAACTATTAGCCAAATAAATTTAATACTTATAGACTGATAAAAAATAGCATTTTCCCAACAAATTTAATGCTTATACACTGATAAAGAAGAGCATTTTCTTAGTAAAGAAATATATAGAAGCTTATATAAATTTATTTCCCATAAACTTTTAGCCAATCAAATGTAATACATATACCCTGATAAAGAAGAGCATTTTATTTATAAAGAAATGTATGGAAGCCTTTATAAATTTATTTAAATATTAGCCAAGCAAATTTAATACTTATACACTGATAAAAAAGGAGCATTTTCTTAGGAAAGAAATGTATACAAGCCGTACAAATTTATTCTATTTGATCATTGCTTACATGAAAGCATCTTCTTTGTGCAGTGATTTCCGAGATAGAAGTTAAATTAGTCTGCCCCCTTTCACTTCTTCCCCGTGAAATTTAGTAACTGCATTATTCAAACCACTGATTTCGTGCTTCTTTCCCTCAGTACTTAAGAAAACGAATCATTTTAAAAACCGTTGCAGAGTGAAATCTAACAGAGCTGATTTTCAAAAAAGGACTGACCCTACCGCTTTAACAAACTTCTACCGATGCGTGTCGGAATTCATATGCGGCAGGATCGTGGCCTATAGATTTTGCGGTTTACAATTCCGGGATATTGTCGCTCGTTTTTGTAGAGATCCTATGACTGTCAGATGAATTAGATGATTGGATGGGCCCAGAAGAGCCATGGCCCACCAGCAGCCGTGCGATAAAGTCGTTGAACACCGGTAGTTCGATCTATGGATGGAATCTCACCGAAAGGGCTGGTTACGTGGGCGTTTTCGTAACTTTCCCAATCTGTAACTTGTATACGAGTCAGGTTTCCTTAGGAAGTCCTCTACGGAAGCATCCCTTTTCTTAGGCAAATAGCCCTCGAGATCTTTGAAATAATTAAATAAAACAAACCAAGCTAGGAGGGGCATATTGAAATACATGATCTCGGCGGTCCGAGCTATTAATGCCTGAGAGGAAAGGCATGTTGTTCTCTCAGTCTATCTGGGCTTGTATGCAAGACGATAAGCATTCACATGAACAATGCGACGACATCTACAGCAACACGGACCGTCAGCATGGCGACGGTTATTGACGATTCAGCAGAGACAGGCATGCCTACAGTGGTGCGACGAAAGACAATACTGAACAAGGGAGTGGTACGACGTCGTCTTTTTCAGACAAATCCCGGTTCTACGTATAGCATCACATGATGGACTTATCCGTGTGTGGAGGTATAAAAAAGAACGAAAGTTTGCAGCCTTCATCTGTCGTCGTCATACGGGCTCAGTACCTTAAGTGCATGTATCGAATGTCATTGGGTACATATGCTAACCTCTTGGTGGAGTAACCGGTAAAGTGGAACTGCCACCGTTAAATTTCTGACGTGCTGAGGCCCGTGGCTGTGCTCTATATTTGAGGTCTGCGTGGAGTCATCTTTCAACAAGATAATGCGTGACCGCATGTTGCCTGTGCTGTCCTGCCCTTTCTCGGCACACATGGTATTCAACTGTTATCCTGACCAGCACATTCCCCGGGTATCTCACCCACTGAAAACATTTGGTCATGGGTTCCTTAGAGACGGGCGCGCTACTATTCGCCATCCAGTTCATGCACACAGTTGAAGCCACATAAAATGATTGTATCTGTCAAAGAACAATTCGACTCGATTTTTCAAGTAATTAGCTATCATAATATTTTCACTCCAATATTTTTTCGGAAGATTAGCCCATTTCACTTTTCATCACTTTGATTACTTGTAATTTAATTTAATATTAATGTGTAGTTTAATTTCATAAAAGTTATTTGAATTTTAAAAAACCTTTCCTTTCAATTCTTGTTTCCCACATACACGTCCCTACCAGAAAGCAAATGATTTAGGAGTAGTATTTATTGGAAGTTCTATTTCTCTCGCCTTCTTAGCATGCCTTAGTGGTGTAACGGCCAGCATACTCGATGCGTATTCCAGAGGTCCGAGGTTGGAGTCTCGGCGAGGGCATTGCTCCTTTTTTCATGACTCCTGGTTTAAAAAAAAATACTAATGACTCTACAGTTCAAGTAACTTCGACAGCGAATGCTAGGAGTCCCTACTGATGTGACGTTTAAGTTAATGGCCTGCATTAGATAATTGTGTCGAGCTTTGGCTAAGGGTAGTTTAGTTAATATTCGATTAGTTTTTTATTTGCTTATTCTGAGTTAAACCCCGAGTAAAGGCTTTCTTGTAAGCCCGAGAAGGGGGTGAATTACACAGTCCAGTCACATTAATGTGACCATCTGTCAAAAGCCAGAATAATCACCTTTCGCAGAGCGGACTGCTGCGAGACGTGCAGGAAGAGAGTCACATAGGTCCCTGAAGGTGTTCTCTGGGATGTTGAGCCATGCCGACTCTAATGCCGTGGCCAGCTGCGCTAGATTACGCGGTTGAGGATCCATGGCGCGAACAACTCGATCGAGATGGTCCCACAGATGCTCGATTGGGTTTAAGTCAGGTGAGTTTGCTGGCCAGGGGAGGACGGTAAACTCATCCTGGTGCTCTTCGAACCACGCACGTACACTGGCAGCTGTATGGCACCTCGCATTGTCCTGCTGGAAGATGCCATCATCCTGAGGAAAAACAATGCGCATGTAGGGGTGAACATGGTCCGCAAGGACAGATGCGTACTTGTATTGATCCATTGTGCCTTCCACAATGATCAGTGAACCTAGAGAATGCCAGGAAAACATTCCCCAGACCATAATGCTCCCGCCTCCAGCTTGGACCGTTCCGGCAATGGTTGCAGGGTGGTTCCTTTCAGAGGTTTCACGCCTTATACGCCAACGTCCATCTGTCCGATGGAGCATAAAACGCGATTCATCCGAAAACGCAACCTGTCGCCACTCAGTGGACGTCCAGCTGCTGTACTGGCGTGCAAATTCTAGCCTTCGCCGTCGATGAACAGCAGTCAGCATAGGTGCACGAACCAGGCGTCTGCTTCGGAGGCCCAGACGCAGCAATGTTCGCTGAATAGTACTTTGGGAGACACTTTTGGTAGCCCCTTGGTTCATTTTGGTGGTCAGTTGCTCAACGGTAGCCCGTCTATCTGCCCGAACGCATCTCCGCAACCGTCGTTCGCCTCTGTCATCTATGGCCCGTGGTGCACCACATTTGCCACGTCGCTGATTTTGGACAGTCCCATTTTGCCATGCACGGTACACTTTTACCACGGCGGCACGCGAACAGTTCACAAACTCAGCCGTTTCGGAAATGCTTCCACCCTTGGCCCGAAAGCCAATGATCATGCCCTTTTGGAAGTCGGATAAATCGCTTCGTTTCTGCATTACGCCAACGATTGAAATGTTTTCCGAAGCCCTCACACACCCTTTATATACGCTCAACTGCACTGTGCTGCCACCTGCCTTCTGTGATTGGTTATTTAACTCTGACATGGAAAGTACGTGGTGGTCACATTAATGTGACTGGACTGTGTATTTGAGTGAGTGAAATTGAGTCTACGTTTTTGTTTGAACTCAGAAATAAGTCCCTACGTAAGTTCCTCTACGTTTTATCATAGACAGAAGGCGAGAAACATCACAAAAATTAAAAAACGTCGAATGCACATAATTTAAAAAATCTTTTTTAATGTCTCGCTGCACTAGTTTACGGTATGTTACTGTTCGTAGATGATGCTATATGCAGAATGTAAGCATTTTTTCTGTGCTGTAATGCCTTTTACAAAGGAAAATTTGCATTTAGTAGGTATTCCTCTAAATACCATGTGCTATTCGATTTTAGTTACATGCCCATATTTTTAATGTATGTGCCTCTTTTTTTATTATTCGTGTCTTCAACTGTATTGTTGTTATATACAGAGGTTGGACAAAAATATGGAAACACCTCATGAAAATGCATGCTTGAACTGAAATGTTTATTCTCGTAAACGCTGTTGATGGCGCTAATGAGTTTGCTTACTAACGTCACTTGTACCATATCCTCAATACATTGCAAGTATCATTAATTATCGAGACAGTGATGGTGTAGTTGTGAGTGAATCACATTGGAGCTAAATGAATTCAAACGTGGATTAATTGTTGGAGCTTATAAAAAAACAAATGGTGGGCTTCCGTAATCAAGGTAGCTGAAGTTTTGGTGAAATCAGAAGCGTTTCGAACTTCTTGATGAGTTTATGCTTGGCGAATACCATTCCAAGCGTATGCTAAAGATTGCTTGCTGCCGAGAGTGAAACATGACGCGATTCAGTCAAGTTTTGAGCAGCCATATTGTGGCATTCTATGGACCCATCATTACTGTGCAAGGTCGCATTACTACCAAGGATTATGTGATTATTTTTGCTGGCCACGTCCATCCTATGATACAAACTTTGTTCCTCGATTGTGATGCTGTATTCCAAGATGACAGAACTCCTGTTCACTCAGCTCACATCGCACAGGACCGTTTTTCTGAGCACGAGGCTGAACTTTCACATTTACTATGGCTAACACAGCGACCGGATATCAATATTATTGAGCCTTTGTAGGCTATTTTGGAGAGAAATGTGCGTGAGCGAATCCACTGCCATCATCTTTAACTGAACTTGCCAAAGTTTTACAGGAAGAATGGTACACGATTCCCTGGCAAACCATACAGGACCTCTATTTCTCTATTCTGATAAGACTGCAAGCTGTTTTGAATGCCAACAGTTTTGATACAACGTATTAGTCACAGAAATATACTTTATATTTTGGTGTTCCCATATTTTTGCCCAGCTACTGTACTTCGTTATTTGAATCACAAAAGTGACTCAACTAAAAGACAAAAATCTATAATTTTGATACTGAACGTGAAGAATTGTATCGTTTTGCCAAATTTAAAGACAGATGCAGTTTGTTATGATGTAGTAGCGAACAAAACATAATGTTGAAGTCACTTTCAGATATTTTTGCCACTTTTTCTCTTAAATATAAAAGAAACTAAGTAAAACTATTGACTGCTGCTTAAACTGGCTGTTTGCCAGTCAGTAAGCTTGTGGTAAAATGTCAAAATGTCGCTATTGCTTCGCTCGAAATTTCTCACATGTTTGAGAAAAAGGGTATTCCTTTCCTGGATGGTTAATTGTTCAAAGAATCATTTTTAACTGGTTACGTTTATTTATTGCCGGCAAAACATTGACATTGTAGAGATCCACTTCAGTGCTCCAATTGCTGCGTTGCTTTTACTATGTAGGCAATATAAGAAAATTTCTTAATTGTAAAATATGCATTTGTAGATTTTAAAAATTTTCTAAACATTTTCATGGAAAACTCTTTTTACAATAGCAGCAATTACAGCACTTGTGACGAAAATTTGCAGTAGTGCTGCAGTTTTAGCAATTTTGTTCTGACGATTGCATTTTAGAACAAATTGCAAAAGTTCAAACGGACCGCCCTTCGACGTTCTTGCTCGTTTTCCCTAGCAATAACGAAAATGAAACTCTGAAATATTTCTCTTTTAATACGGAATTCTTCTTTTAATGTGATCATGGTCCTAATTTATTTACTATTCTATTTTCGATTCAAAAGTTTTGATGGAATACAGAAGGTGGGGGGGAAAATCTATGTAGCTGATGAAATCCTGTAACTTTTCTCTGAATACTTTACTTACTGTAAAAACCATTTTTCTTCTCAACTGAATTTCATACGGCAATTAGAGATCTCCTTATACTTCATCTCCCTCAGTAATCCATATGAGTAATCCTTATAAAATAGATTACGTGGCAAATACTGTCCCGAAAATCAGCTACCCTGAATGGGCATAGTTGAAGCTAATATTACACAGATATTTGCGATTCAAAATATCCTTTTCAAAAAAATCATTTTTTGAATAATATAGAAATTTTGAAAACGTGATTATCGAGAGAAATTACTCTAATATGCAGTACTTCTATTCTTTCTACATGTTCTTAAATTACTTTTTAAAAGGAAATACATTGCTTTATACTTCCTTGTACGAAGTAAAAAGGAGGGTTTCTTTTTGCCTAATTTTATATTTTGTTTTAAATAATTTTATGTTTTTCCTTCTTTCTTAATTACAATTCTTTAAATTAATAAAACAATAATTTTAACGTTTGTGATTTACGTATTTATTGCATTCAAAAAATTTATTTTATATCTCGTAACTAGTAATCAGTTAATACTTTTATTGTAATCGCGAAAAATTTCGGGTCTCACATTTCAAAGAAAATATCCATTGTGACCGCTATCGAATGCAATTTAACAATGTTTTTCGTAATATCTAAACGCAAAGACTTCCCCAATAAAACTATAACTGATTTAAAATGGATTTGAAGAGAACTTGAAATAGTCGAAAACTCCAAGTCTTAAATATAACTTTCAAGTGGCGCTACAGGCGCACATGATGTGCGTTTGCGCTGAAATTCTAATCATTTGCATATTTCACCTCCGCTAATGCATGTTGTAAATTTCATGTTATTTGCATGCTTCCTTCAGGGTGTTGCATTTACGACGTCCAGCAGTGTAGTAGTTGAATAGAACTTGTGGTAATTCTTCAGATGCTATAATGTTTGCGTACTCTGAGTTATAAAATGAATGAGATTAACTCTGTTATGTGAACCTAGCACCGATGGTGAACTTTAAAGTGTGCATTTATTCTATTGTGGTTTATGCGGTACCGACGAAGTAGATTTAATTCAAAATTCGTTGACTCTTAATTCAATACGTTTAAATGAAATGCAGGAAAATTGCGTATAATTTAATATTCCGTACAAGGAAGTCATGTGGAGTATACATCAGATTTTTTTTTATTTTGACATACGAAATTTATACTTATCAGTGACAAAAATTATAGGATAAAAATCGTAAAAATATGTATAAATTTATATTCCTACCTACCAGACGTGTTGAGTTCGAATCACACTTCTCTGGAAAAAACTTACAGTATTCACTTTTCCGTATCCTGTAAAATATAACAACAGCGTATTTCAAAAATACAGAAATTTTAATAAAATGTTCCAAAATGGAAATGTTAGTAGTAATTCTTTTTATTTAAACTACAAGAATAATTCTTTTAAGTTTTACTTTCAAGCACTTTATTTTAATAAGCAAACAAATGTTATGATTTTTTATCGTTGCATTTTCACCATATCCTAAACTCCAGTTTCCATTTCTATCTTCATATGCCAAGGAGAAATCCGCGCCTCTGTTAGCACAGTTGACAATATCTCCTATTAAACATCTTATAAGACTTCTACTTGTGTGACAGATAACAAAATATAGCTCTGTTAACATCTTTCTCGTCTGTGGAAGATAAAATGAGAGGAAAAAAAATAATGGGAGCTAGTCTGTTCTGTGTTTTGTAATGGATGAGATCTCGGTCACTATAGATTTATCAGAGATAAACACTGATGGCTGCCATTTAATGAATAGAAAATCATAAAACAGTCGAACTTCTATCTAGCGAATACTTTATTTTACGAATTCCTCTATTTAGAGGAGTTTTTCTCGAGATTCTGCCCCAGGTGTGAATTTCCTTGTATAAGAAGACTCCAAATAACGAAGTACATTGTCTGTTTAATACAGTTTTTCAATGTATGATTTTTTAGGACTTTTCCTTGTACTTTAATATTATTCATTCACGTTCTGTGACACGTACACTGCGAAAAAAAAAGACAGTCCTTATTTCTCTTTCTACTTAGACGATTGACGAAATTCAAATGCCGTTTTTCATGTCTCGAAAGCGCGACTTGGGATATACACTGCTCGACATTGAAAATGCAACAACAAGAAGGAGTGGTCAGAAAGTGATGAAATTTGGAAAAAAGACAGAGACAGCAAGCACCGATAAGCGATCTTTATTTCAAAATGATAGTCAGAATACAGAGCGACAACGGCGTCGGCTCAGTAGGCTGTAGGACCACTGCGGACAGCGATGTACGAAGAAAAACGTCTAGGTATAGAGTCAATAAGAGTGCGGATGGTGTCCTAAGAGATGGCTCTCCACTCCCTTTCAACCATTTGCCACAGTTCGTCTTCTGAAAGAGGCAGGGGCAGAGTTTGCAAACGGCGTCCAATCACATCCCACACATGTGTGACAGGGCAGGAGAGTACGGTGGCCAGGGAAGCATCTGTATACCTTGCCGAGCATGTTGCCAGATGCGAGCACTGTGTGGTCGGGCGTTAACCTGCTGAAAAATTGCATTAGGCAGCCCCTGAAGTTAGGGAATTGCCACCGGCCGCAGTATATTATCCAAGTATCGTTGGGCCGTCATAGTGCCCTGAGTACGAACTAGAGGTGACCTGGAATCGTAGGCAATAGCGCCCCAAACCATGATGCTACGTTGTCGCGCGGTGGGGCGTTCCACAGTTACTGCCGGATTAGATCTGTCTCCACGTCGACTGTCACTGGATAAACAGAAGCGTGACTCATCTGAGAACACGACGTTTCGCCATTCTGTCATCCACATCGCTCCAGTCCGGCACCATTCTAAACGTTGACGTCTATGCTGTGGGGTCAATGGCAGTCTTCTTAACGGATGCCGTGAGTGCAGGCCACGTTCAACTAATCGACGGGAAATGGCTCTTGTCGACACGGGAACATCCAGGGTATCTTGCACGTGCTGCAGAATCGCGGTACAAGTGACTTGCGGGACCGCCCCAGCTTGTCGGCGGATGAGTCGATCCACGAGTGCTGACGTCACTCTGGCTGCACCTGCACCCCTCCTTCTTCCCACATTTCCTTGTCCCAACCATGTTCGCCATAGCTGATGCACCGTGGTCGCATCCATGTGGGTATCACCTGCGATTTGACGTAAGGACCAACCCGCCCTTCTCAGTCCGATCACCATACCCCTTGCAAAATCGTCTGTGTGCTGGAAGTGCCTTCGTTGACGGCGGCCTGGCATTCTGTCCTATTACACGTATCCTCCGGGACAAAAACCAGCTTTCTTCGATAATTCGTCTGGCAGAAATAACGACACGAATATTGCCCATTCTGCACATTCCTTCCCTTATATCTTACTTCACGTGCTTCGGAGAGCTGCGCATATCACATCATTCTCATAACTCAGTGACGTGCGTCTACTCTAAAATTTGCATAAATTTCTGACCGCTTCTTCTTGGTGTTGCATTTTCAATGTCGAGCAGTGTATATGAGAATTATCTATAGCATCATTCTAACATAGGTATTTTTATACAAAATCGGACTTCTTCTAAAATGACATGCCAATTTATTTCAATATTTCGATTCTATGGCTCAAATTATGCCTAAATATTACATTTTGTAAAATTTGGTTCGAAATTTCCGGAGAAATTAAAAAATTTATCTTGGCGTAATTTTTTTTTCAGTTTTCGCCAAGAATAATTTACTTGGCGAACTTCTTAATTTATTCTCTGTATTCTGACTATCATTTTGAAATAAAGATCACTTATTGTTGCTTGCTGTCTCTGTCTTTTTTCCAAATTTCATCACTTTCTGGCCACTCCTTCTTGGTGTTGCATTTTCAATGTCCTTTTCTTTTTTTTTCATTGCAGGCGAGCGGAAGAAAAGTTATCGTTCATACTTTCATATAGTTTTAACGGAGACAGCAAGCAGCAAACATCGTAGTAGCCCGCGCGCGTTTCGAGCTCCGTATTTTTAGGATTTTATTGCGGAAATA